>JAHZNC010005559.1:0-16905 GCA_027744095.1 Zhuqinia jingwanae | reverse complement strand
TTCAAGCCGTTATTAATGCCTGATTAGACCATTCACTAAATTACCTAAGCAATTTATATCTACGAGATTAAATACTTCCCCCTGCTCATGTTTTTAATAGAGTGAAATTTTCAAAAAAAACATTGCATGCAATTTTATTATATAATTGGATTTTTGAATAGATAGTTTGAGGTGATCCAAATATTCCAAATGCCGGTGATTAGATATGACGCTTAGGACTGCTATTCTTTTAAGAAAATCTTGTACTATACGAACGCTGACATTTTGACCTCGAGCGCCATATTATTACATATCTGGTCTTGGTCTACATACAGATTTGTAAAAAGTACAAACATTACTTGTGTGTTTCTTAAAAGTTGCATAATTTTGTGTTTAATTTTAATTAAAAATCTTTTAAAACAATTTATTTGCTCACGCTATTCTTAACGAGCCATTCAATTAAACATGTTTTGTACGCAACTACTCATTTAAAAGACAGTGTCAGCTCGTACATTATGTCACTTGACATCAATGTAAATTATAAAAATGCAAACTATGTAGTACAAGGAGTTATTTAATTTGGGACCTTCAGAATCATTTAACGCTTATCTTTACTGGATGCGTCCATAGTTAACTTAACATTCCAAACTTAACATTATTCGAACACTTCAGAATTGGAGCAGAATGTATCCAAGATACAGGATACCCATTTCAAAGTGCTTTTGGATTTCGTAGGGCTTACATGATTACTCAGTTAAGTACCTAACTCATCATTTTTTCCTATCTGCAACCCAATTTTAGCTGCATTTCCTTGTTTAGAATTTCCTTATCATTACACGATATTTGGGCTGGCGTTGGAGGACGATCCAAGTCTTATTTACCTTTATAAAACAAATACCTCCAAACTATTGACTATGTGCCGGTTCGATTTATAAATGAAACAATCTCTTCACAAAAAAAGTAAGTCATAAATACGTGGAAAAAAAACTTTGAGTCAAATAAATGTGGATAAATTAATGTCTTTGGTGGAGTTTTTGCCTTGCTGGATACAACTGATGCAGAATTATATCTGTAAGAATTTTTTTTAAAGTAATTAAAACTGTTTCAATATGCCATGTCAAGTCAAGATATACCTATACGTATATAGTAGAGAGTAGGCATATAATATATACATTCAACATTGGGTGCCTTTTCGCCCCCTCCAAAAGTCCAAACTCTCCTTGTACTAACAAATCCATTTTCAGAACCCGATCAAACTTTTTGGTGAAAGGTTAACATTTTCTCACGGATATCTAATAATGAGATCAATAATGTTTTCTGTGCCAATGTGAAACCATTTCCATTTACCCTTTTGGCTTCTTTGCAAAATCAGTAACAAAAGTTGTAACGAAATAATTTGTTAATTAGCAGCTTGTAAGTTTTTACAAAGCATATCAATATTTCGTGTAATTATAAAGCTAAACTAACTTTCCACTAAACTTTAACCATAACTTTGAACTAATAAGAATGGATTCTCACAAACTCATGAGACGATACTCAATGTAACTTCATTCGGTTGGAAAAGTGTACTTCGTCCATGATTCGTCTTATTGTTGATGTTTCCATGAAATAGTCCCAGTAGCCGGTATAGTTTTGCATATTAACATACAAACTGCAAAACAAACGTGTTTATATTACAGATAATGGGAATAAGAGTAATTCCATCAATATTCGTAACAGTATGTGACTGATTGTGTCATAATTTACATAACTTGTTTTTATAAATAATAGTTAACTCATACAAGCACTTACCATGAGCACTTGTAACGACTGTAAGCTTGTCTGCTAAAGGTTAAGATTTAATCTGAAACAATACGCGATTAGGCAACAATAAAAAATACAATATAGATATATGTTATATTATTAGTTTTAAATTGTAATCTTAAATAAAAGATGATTCCAAACAAACTGCGCAGATGAACGTTTTGGATGATGCTTGTTATAAGACTTTTGAAATTACGACCACATATGACATTGAAAGCTACCACGTTAGCCGCTCGCTGAAATGATTAAAGGTAATAAGTATTCACCTCCTTATTTATTCTCATGAGACTTTATGTATCGGTTGTCTTTAATGAAGTTTGTATACATATTATACAATTTATTAACGTTAGTGATAATTTTTTAAAGCAACTGATTACGATGAGAAAAGTTATTTGTCAATTTGTATTTTTCTGTGGGTTTTATGAAGGACAAAGGAAAAGTAATTTTTTTATGCACAACGACCCAAGCGATCAATTTACGGGTTGTCCGAATTTCTGTATAAGAAAGGTTATGCTCTTTCCATTGAACTCTCGCAAAGGGTATGATGTTTTTTCAGGGAACTGTGCAAAAAACACATTTTCGTATTTGAATTTAATATATGCTACAATCATTACAACTAAGGTTATTTCAGTCGAGTCGTACATGCAAGTATTATATATAATCATATAACATGTAGCATAAAAACTTTAGTTAATATAAAAGTTATCATTATTGCTTTTATTACTTTGTTCATAATTGTTAGTGTCATATACATAAATACATTGAGTTTAAAAAACTTTAAACTTTTTAATCACTCACACAAACTTTTGTACTCAGTCTTTTGAACAAAGTCTACCCAATTTGTCCACGTATAATTCCAAAGAGCTGGTAATCCTTTTAAATCCTTTGGCTTGTTCCTGGGAGGAACTGCGGACGCTCTGTACTTTTGCAATACACCTTTGAGCTCTTCTACTTTAACTGGCAACTCCTTAGCTCGATTATTAAACTCACAAGGATCCTCGTCAATATTGTACAGACAATATTCCCCACTTAACAAGCTACAAGAAACTTTTCTCTTTCTCAATTCCATTGTTTGGTTACACTGAATCTGAGACAGTTTGAAAATTTCGGAAACTTTTTTATAGTCATTTGTAAACATTTTGAGATCTGAAATTGCTGTTCCCGCAACACTGGCTCTTGCCATGTTATACACATTACGTGGAGACACATCCTGGGACCCTTTTCTTCCTGATGGACCATACCATCCATCCCATTGCCCGTTGTAAGTTGTGCCATGTAGCAACTTCCAAGGTCCCACGCGCACAGCTTCATTCCCATATTGGTCATCAATATTATGTAGCAATTCTGTTCGGGGAGACTTCAGTCCAAGACGGATAGTATCCCACATGTCCATTCCATCAATGCCACCAGTAAGATCACTGGGGGTTTCCACCCCCAAACGTTCTTCGAAAAGGGTTTTTATAACGCTACCAACAGAATCGTCAAGCTTTTGAACCATTGCTAGAATTATGTAGATAAGAAAAATAAGCCGAGGAAGGCTAGGGGGTGCTAATAAATGATAATAAGCTAATTTACCACTTTCATACCTGCAAATATTCTGCGTTGACTGTCTTTGATGTTAGCAAATCTATCCACATTTTCTTTTGGTGCCTGCAAGAGCTGATATGGATTTGCAGAATGAACGGCTGTATGACTTATTGTGAGAAACATAGGCTCCGACTTGTTATGATTTCGAATAATCGAATTGGCCTCTTCTGTATACAAGTCTGTTGTATACTTTCCAAAGTTTTCGTATGTGGTTTCCAAATTTCTTCTCATATCATAACCCCATGCTTGTGGCTGTAAAGGTAAGTATGTTAATATTAAAATGATTTTCATTCACACACATACTGAAATTATGGGCGTTTACATGTGTCCCACATTACCCCACTTTCCTGAGCCATATTATCGTAATAGTCCTTATGACCTGTCCAGTGTCCATAATGGCTGTCAAATCCCCTGCAAATTGGAGTATACTTTCTCTGAAAATGGCCCAAGTGCCATTTTCCCACCAAGTGGGTTGCATAACCGAGATCCTTAAGGTATTCTGGAAGGATTTTATACTCCAATGGAAATCCGTACGGAGTTGTCCCAAAGATCACGTTGTGTTGCATACCTGCGAGTATACACATAGTAAACTGAATCATATTTTAATTTAAAAAAAATGTTTTTGTTCAACGTATATGATTTACTACTGACCAGTGTGGATAGGGTGTCTTCCGCTGAAAATTGCGGTTCGTGAAGGTGTACATATTGGCGAAACGTAGTAGCTATTCAAAATCACTCCAGAAAGTCCCAATGCATCAATATTTGGCGTGGGAATTTGTGAAGACCCATGAAAGCTCACGTCATTGAATCCCTGAAGGGTTTTGTGCATTTAAAGTTGCAAATTAAATGGTCACATTGCCAATGTCAAGACATTTTAAAATTCTATGTAAATAAAACTCACCAAATCATCTGCAATGATCAGGACCACATTTGGACGAGATTCCTTTTGTACACTAGCGGACGTTGATCCGTAGTCTGAATAAATTACATCATCGGGCAACAATGTACTAACATCCAAGGACACTTCATCACGATCACTCTCTTTACCAAAGTAAACTACAGTTGAATCATGTTCTTGGTAGTAACTGGATTCAATATCTTTGGAGTTTGTGGTTGTTGTTGCATGAGTAGACTGCTCAGATGCATCCTTGCCTTTTATTCCTGGAAACTGTTGTCCAGTTATGCTGAAAGAAAATGAACCCAAGATGATGATGATCTGTGCAAGCGCAACATGGTGTGCCTGAAACCTTCTGAATTTTAAGAGAGTCATGATTCATCTCCAAGCTCATTTTCAAGACTCCCAACTCCTCTGTAGTATTACTCTACTCACTATATGAAAAATTTAACTTGATTATCTTTTTTCTTTCTGTGTGGTGGTCTTATTGGTCTTACCGAAATGCTATCATGATTACTACAATAATTAATGTACCTAATGTTAAGACTTGAAGCTAGCATATCTTTGCTACAAACTCTTTGACACACTGATTCGAACGAAGAAACCGGTCTCTTGTTTGTCACTTTAGTCAGAAATAGCCATTTCATTAATAAGTCATGAGAAGACCATTAAGCAGTTGTGTGAAGGTGTGAGATGGGGTTGAGAAATAACCAATAACACAAAGATAAGTAAAGGAAAAACATCAAGATGAGATGATCATCATCACAAGCATATTAATTTACTCATTCAGTTGTATCGGCTATTAGGATTATAGATATAGGCTATAGGTCTGTTCTTTGCTTGTAGTTTAAATATTCATCTATTGATGCACATAAAAGATTTATTATGCTGATAACAATCTTATGTTGACATTTGTTTGTTTGTTTATGTGCTGATTTTAAAACGTCTTTTTTCCAATTACAAGAGAGATGCCTTATGTCACACACCAAGCATCGCTTTTGAACTGAAGCCATGTTACACAGTTACACAAGTCATGAAAATGGGATACCTGTATTTCAGGAAGCACCAAAAGTCGACAAACATTTGATATGACTATATACCTAGAAAATAATGATATTGATAAATTGATAACGACACGCAGAAGGTATAATTTTAATAATTTTACAATGGCATATGATTGTCGATTAAAGATAGTGATCCATGTTATTTATCACATGAAAAAAAAATTAAAATCGGTTATATCCAGCTTCAATGAGTGTTTTGACAGCTTGCATAATAAGTGTTGTATGTTGCGTAATATTATCATTACAGTATTACTGTTTGATGACATTATTTGTCGCGTTCTTCAATCTGTTAAGGTAATAAGCTTGTGCGCGTCACTTGATTAAACAAGTTAACCCAAACTCAACTATGAATTATAATAGGAATCTGGCAGCGAGAAACGAGTTATGTTATAATAATTAATGTTTAAAAATATATATATATATTCTCGACCTGTAAATGTTGATATTGCTCATCTAACGCGTTCCATGCATGATGATGAGGAAGACACGGAAAATATGAGGATAAAATTTGTCATTTTTGTTGTATTCCGTTGTGTAATGCCTACTAAATTGTGATGGAATATGTGTGAACCTCATAAACTCATGACCCCAATATTTTTTGTGAAAAGCTTGTTTGTAATAATTTATACACAGCAAAAGATTTTCATGCAACATATTTGATATAATTTAAAACGCAGACCGTTCTCCTCCTTGAATAAATAAATAAATGAATAAGTGCAGAAAATCAACCGAGTGCAAAAAAAAACATGAATTTGGGTCTTGGGGTAGGTTGAGAAATTCCATCTCTGAACCATTTTTTTTGTCGCAAACAAAAAAAATCAATGTATGTAAGATGCAATCAAAACTCCAATCAATGATGATGCAATCATTAAATTGCTAACAATCTATTTTATTTTATTGTTAAACCATCATTGTCAATTGTCATTAATCCATGAGTCATGAAACTTTAAGATGACACAAGACAACATTTTATTACTTTCGCTCAGTTCATTGTTCTATTCTTGTTCAATTTGACAGAACATATATTTGAAATTCGAGCGCATATATTTTATTGGCTCCTTGTTTTATCCCTTTTAGCCAATCACCGGCAAACGCATGTATTTCAGTGAAACAAATGAGCAAAAGTTGTATAGCTTTTTGTATGAACATTTTACACCTACAAACTGCAACTGTTTTGTGGGATGTTTACGTGTATTTGGTACGATGCCGACTTGATTTCACGCTAAAAAGTAAAAATACATGTAATCACACGTCAACTTGTTCCTTTTTGATTCCTCTTCTCCTTTGACTATGGCTGGCTGATCATTAGATATTTTTAGTGGAATAAAAGCAAAAAAGGATCACAATCAAATCTCATCTGACGGCTCAAGGCTCCATACTAATCTCATCTGGCACAACTTATCTAGGAAGATTTGATTTGTGTTTTCAATATTATATATTTTTAATTGGTAGTATTGCTTTGGAGAACAACACTTTATATAATGTGAATTTATGTGTACGTGATTAAAGTCATAAGTATCAGTCAAGTCGCCGGGTTTTCGGTTTTAATTTACCCTATAGTTTAAGAAGGGAACACGACTAACCGGGTCTTGTGTATTTAATAACCTAAGTCCGCTGTCGAATAGTAAGGCGTTGTAGTAGCTGATAGAAATATTTAGTACTTAAATTTTTAAATTAAAAGGATCATTATTTCAGTATGGCTCAATCAATGCTACATATATTAGCGGCAGCTGTAGTTGCCTTATTGTATCTGGCAAGTGTATCGTTAGCACTAAAGGAAGGAGAATGTGAAGGTGAGGCTGTTAAAATTCATATGAAATAAATTATAAAGTCATATAAAATAGTTATTTAAAAATGCATATATTAACACGGTAAAACCGAAATTAGCATTCGTGTTGGTACTGGTGCTACAACACGTCACAAAATAGCATAGTAGTATTATAATGGAGACAATATTACCAATACCTATACTCCAAAGATATTATTATAACATTATCGTTGCTGCTGCTGACATTTATGTAACCTCCATGATGTTGTGGAATGTGAATATTTAACGATGTGTTATTTTGTTTGTTTCATATAGTGTGTGTCAGCGTTTTGAAGAAATTTTCAGAAGACCTTGACGGTGACGTAAGAAAAGATTATAAGAAGATTGAGAACGAGTTTAGGAAATTCTGCAAGGGAGCAAAAGGAAAAGAAAATAGATTCGTAAGAGCTGCAAAATTTTATTCTCTGACTGTGTTCAATGTTAATAATTATTGTTATTGTCAATATTCCCTTTTGTTTTTGATTATGTTTATAGTGTTACTATCTCGGTGGTCTGGAAGAATCTGCAACGGGTATTCTAGGAGAAGTTTCCAAACCGTTATCATGGAACATGCCAGCTGATAAAATATGCGAAAAACTGAGGAAGAAGGACGCTCAAACATGCGAGCTACGATACGGTACGGTTTCGAAAAGAGCAAATATAGAGTATTCCCTACATCACCTGTAGTTTTTAAAATGTAAAAATAATTACGTTGTTTATGCTGTTTACGTTTTATAGAGAGACAAATTGACTTCAAGACTGTAGACCTGAAGAAACTAAAAGTTCGTGATTTGAAGAAAATCCTCAATGACTGGTAATATTCCTTACACATTATATTATCCTCAATTTATTCCCGAATTATTGTTTATGGATTACAAAAAATCGTAATAACGCCTCGGGATTCACGCTAAAATATTTTTTATTTCCTTGAAGGGATGAGGACTGTGATGGGTGCATTGAAAAGTCGGATTTTATCAAGAGAATCGAAGAACTAAAACCCAAATACGTGCGTGATGAGCTGTAACAGACAGAATCGCAGAAAATAACATGAAAATAAATAATGCATAACATTTATTATACGCCAGTCCAATACATAGTTACTTTAAGTAGGGGTACTTTTCGTGTCGTAAATCAATACCAAAGTAAGCATGTATTTATTTCACCTATTTAACTCTGTTGATATTTAAAAGCAATTCTGATCATCATATTTATGTATATTGTCCCGATTTTTTATCCTGAAATAATTATTGTTGTTATAAAATAATCCGTGGTTATTACAGAAAGTGATGTTCGATTAAGTATATATACCTAGTGTAGTATGAGTTATGTTTTCAAACCCGTGTTAGATGTACGTTTAGTCTCATTAAAAAAATAAATTGCAATACGGAACACTTATATAGTATACATATTATATAGACGGTTGTCCGACGTTAATGGCATATTATGAAATAAAATCACTGAGTCAAAATAGGTTATTTTGACATGCACGTCCTTCAAAAATGAGAAAATTTTCCTAGAGCAATGAAGGATTATGCGGCAAAAACTTCGCAAACGAAATGTGCATAGTCAAGAGACAAATTATTTTTTTATCCAAAAATCGAAATTGGACACATCGGAGAAATGAATTGAAATGAATTGCTAATAATAGGCAACAGGAAGCAAATGAATTTTTCCAAAGAGTTATTTCCAGGAAAATCACATCGATGAATGTACAAAATTATGCACTACAAATGGACAAAACTAAATTAACAAGGCAAAATTTTCACGGGCCTCCTTCTTCCTAATTCCTCCTTTTGGCTGTTGATGTTGATAAACAAAAATATAATTGTCATTCAAGGGAAATTTATATAATTCAGTGTATTATGAAAATTTAATCATTATTTCAAGCAAAAGCACGTTATAATTAATTGTTCTAGGAATTTTTTTTACATCAAACACCGAGACTCCAAAGATTATTGTCCATTGGATCTGCCCATGAACTGTTGTGATCTGATGTCTCCTCAAGTCTCTTTAAAAATCTTCCAATAATCTGATTTGTGTCCAAACCAGGATTTACATCCAACAAAGGACTGAACTGGCACAATAGCAAAAAGCAGAAAAGGCAAGCAAGAACAAATAGTGATATGAACCTATGAGTTTAAAATCACACATAACATAAGTAGGTATTTCCGTTTTTAGACTTTCTTTCTATCATATTGTTTTTTAGTAAAAAAATTAAATGCAATTATTGTTTGTCATTATTCATTTCACCCTTTATTATAATGCAGATACCCAGCTCCAAAGATTTCCAATTTTTTTTCTGATTCAAAACTAAAACGCATGCTGTATAAAAACTCCAACTCTTGATCTGTTTTACGATCAATAACTCCTTTTCTACGAATTACCTCAATTCCTGCTTGAGCTTCTTCTGAAACTTTTGCTGCGGCTTTTCCGGCAACAAGAAGGAGAGTGGAGGTGGTAAAAAGTATTAACAATGCAGGAAGCCAGTCGTATGGACGCACATAATGTATTGTGGCATGTTCTGCAACATTAACGAAATGTAAAAATAATTTGTAATATATCTGTACAAAAGTATATTGGCATATCTTTTATTGTTGCGCACTTCCTAACTCTGTTATAATATCCTCCAGTTTGGTTTCTGATCCGGTACGGAAAAAGAAGTACATTTGAAAGAAAAGGCCTGTTGCTTCAAGACAAAAGAAAGATTCGATTACGTAGGCATACATTTGGTTAATGCTATCAAGTAAATCCAGCAGTACACCTATTTTACAAGAAAAATAATTGTACATAGTTTTTAAAATTATTAAGGCCTTACCAAAATAAGTAGGGTTATTGTAAACAGTTCATAAAACTTACAATGATCATTGAAAAGCAATTTATACGTAGTTCTCGCCTCCTCTGTTTGGGCAAACTCCCTTCCACGTAATAATGCACAATACGCTCTACCATTCCAGAACGCAAAGGCATTCCGAACAATTTTGCATTTGTAAATGAACAACAGAATTGGTGCTTTAGCAGCAATAAACGTTATGACAAGAAAGATCCCTCCCGTCAAGTGAACGTATAAAAGTACTTTTGTATTTTGCTCGTCATACAGATTCAGCCATAGTTTATTTCGACCGAATCCCAAGAAAGGTCGCAGTAAAAGTGAACCAAACATACTGGGTGTTCCAATTGTACTAGGACCAAACTTCAGACTTGAAAACAATATAAAAATACACGTGACACTGGCAAACATGACGGTGGACTGCACACTGAAATTTTTAGTGTGCTCTCCTAGATCCATGTGCATCGTGCATGCAGCCCTGGAATTCATATTCGTCTTAAAACATTCCTCAGTTGATTTTTTAACGATTAGTTTAAAAGATTTTTTGCTTACGTGTTTAGAAAACCAAATATATGTGCTAGATATGTATGTCTTTTGATAAATAAAAGAGATGATATGAAAGCTTGTATCAGTGCCGTGAAAATAATAATTAGCGGAACAGCGTTTCTCTGAATAAGTGCCTTGTCGAACATCCGCTGGGCTTCATATTGAATTAGTTCTTTGGAATTTTTTGGTTTCAACCTTTCAAACAGCGGTATGTCCACGCAAACCAACAAGGAACTATACGAGAGAGCTATTAAAGCGTAAACAATTAGTAGCGTGGTAAAATTAAAATGGAGTAACTTGAAAGAGTGACAGGAAGACGTAAAGTCATAAGTTATCTCATCTTTGTTGAGAGAGTACGACAAAGGGAATCGGCCTGCAATGGTTAGAAAGGTACTGAGAGGGGACATGGATTTTATAAGGTTTTTACAAAACACCCGTTTTCCATGATCCCCACTTAAGTTTATCTCCTTTTCCACCTTATCTTGCTTCGAGTGCCCTTTCCTCGTCGTGTCTTCATAGTTTCGTTGGGCTGTGGATGGGTCAAATTCAATGTGTCCTTTATTAGTTGGGTTTGAAATTTGATCGTGGTGATGAAGAATAGATTGTTCTTTGGAAGGATGGTATTGACCATAGCCGTCAGTGTGATGAATAACATTTGGACGGCCGGGTGGCGCGGTATGAGGACGGATATTAGAACCTGTTCCACCTAGAGAAAAGATTCACCTTGTTTTACAATCATAATCATAATTTATAATTGAAATGAGGATTGATATTATCATTATCACACCTTCTTTGTCGAATCTCTGCATTATATGATGTGTAAAGATTTGAAAATCTTTACGATCAGATTTCAATATTCCGCTCTATTTACTTCAAATTTGTCTGGATTTTTTTAAAGTTCACATGTTTCATAATAAAATCTTTCACCTTATCTTTGTTCCTAGCTATGTCTGCTTTAGTTGTTGTTGTTAGTAGGAATAGACAACTGAACGGGATTTCTTACAGTGTGTCTACTTGTAAGGAAAGGACAAACAAAACTACATAGATGCTTATATAAAATATGCAATTGTACTTACTCAGCTATTTATTTTATTTTCCAAGTAGGTTAAATCAACAGACGTGTCTAAGCCTAGTTAATACGGGTTATATGGCTTGCACTGCGCGCAAAAATAATATGTGCATACTTTTTCTGCAATGTTGACACAATATTCAGCTCTGCTAATGACATAAAGTCAGCGAAAAAGTTTTTTGCTTGAATTGAAAATTCCCATGAAATGAAATTTGCCAAGTAGAGTATTTACAAGTCAATAAAAAATATCTTAGGATAGCATTTCTGTTCTTTCTTACATTCCTACTTTATACATCTTCCTGTCTTCTAAAAGCATACTGCTATGTTCACTTCCACTTATCTCTTCACCTTGTAACCTCACTTGAGTTTTTGTTGACTGCTATTTGCACTCTTTTCTTAAAGCGTCTATCTTGATGTTGCTCCATATTTCTATATGTGTGAAAAAATTGAAGATGTCATATAAAAAATGCACGACCTTCAACAGATTTTCTTCCGAGCTCACAGGCTATATCTAACTGATATTGCATGCCATTCATATCCAAATCCACCCTTCAAAAATTTGTTATCTGTGAACTGTTGCGAAAGCAGTACCATTACCATTATGTTATCTATTTTTAAAATCCTAATACAAACATTGTTATAATAGCTGAATAGTTTCTTTTCTTGTGTTTACGTTTATTTTTTTGTAGCGCAATATCGCATACACACATATTATTTACCTATGATTGACAAGCTTTGCGTGTTTACTTTCCAGACAAGAACGCAATGTCCAAGTGGTACATGCGCAGTGTCACATTTTTGTCAGGATTTAGTACAAAATTCTTTATTTGGGAATTTTAACCAGCATTTTCCTGAATATTATTGATGATGTTTATGATCACAACCACAAGATAACATTTTGAGAAACTGCATTATAGTAAAATGGATTTGGGCGATGATATCTAAAATTATTTAGACTTTCAAGCGGCAATGGAATGTGCAAATAAATGATGAAAACCGAATTCGGACTATGTAGTCAACCAGGGGACAAAGTTTAGTAACTGAATTCAAATTAATTTTAATTAATGCAGCAGCAACTTTAATTGTTTCAATTGAAGAGTAAACAAAATTTGTGAAGGAGTAAAATCTTATTTATTGCTCTGACATATATGAAGTAAATATGATTTAGAAACTTTTAGTCGTCGATTTTTAAAATCATTCGTGAACCTTGGGAGATAATGAGGTCGGTGTGTTTTAAAGNTGAAGTAAATATGATTTAGAAACTTTTAGTCGTCGATTTTTAAAATCATTCGTGAACCTTGGGAGATAATGAGGTTGGTGTGTTTTAAAGTTTTTATTGGAAAAGCCGACCATCCACGATATGTGTAACGTACTGTAGTAAACAGTCAGCCAGCATGCTATTTAGATTAATTTTGATGAAAAATATTTTTTGACCGAGTTAAAGACGACTTTCGTCTAAAGTTGTAAGTAAGCTTTGTTCCCTGACTGACAGTTGTTGTATTTGACGTTCAATGATATCTTTCCTACGCACGCACGTTTGGAATATCAGGAACATTAATAAGTCGTAATAAACAGGCGCATACATGAGCCCAGTTTCGATTAACTTTTATTAAGTGACTCCAATTATTTGTTTCCACTCAAAATGCAGCTTTCGTTACTTTCTCAGTTTCCTGCTACAACAAAACGATATAACCATTATCATCAAACCTATTTGATTATCAAAGAATCAGCAGTTTAAATATTGAAATTCATTCCATTCCATGTATAACTTTCGTCTCAGCCGACGTTCCCTTTATTGGTTACTAAAAATTGATTAACTTTGTATGAATATAAAGAATTTCTAATGGTTATAATAACAATTTATACATACAAGCCTTTACTTTTCTGTCATCATAAATCCCATTTTATTTCTGCTTCTATCCTGTATGTCAATAAATAAAAACGGTTGTCGTCATCATCATTGCCATTAATATTACCATTAGCGGAAATTGTCTCGTATATTGCCTTTTTTATATGAACGACCTTCCTTCTTTAACCCACACATTATACAGCACCTTCAACGCTTAAAGTTGCGTTTATATACCGCTTACCCAGCTCACATTTATTTTATCTTGACGTCCATCCTCATTCCATTTTATTTTTTAGTGAGCAGTGGAGGAAGAAAGTAATAGGAGCAGAATAATTCGGATTCAGTTTGAGTAAACGATTATGCCTTTCAAAACTAACACTTCTCTTTCGTATGTATGTACTTACAAAATGGCATACATATCTGAAGAATGATGGTCTGTGCTATCTCGTCCTCCACAAAGCATAATTTTGTACAATATACGAACGAACAAGTCACTCAAGCATATCGGAGCTCCCTTTTTGTGCTCCCACATCATCCTCATCAGCGACAAAACAGACATCAGCCAAGGATCCAAAATGAAAATGGCTTAGTGATTATAAGCTCTTCTTGGCTCTTACCAAAAAGCTGCCAATACACCAAAAAGGAAGTGCTATCTCTTTTGTTGTAATCCTCTTTCATCCCATCATCCAACCCTATCTTATTAAGAGGAAAGCTCTCATCTCATCTTATAATAAATACTTTCCAAAAAAAAACGAATGAATGAGAAAATCATGCTGAATGAATACTGAATACTATAGCACAAAAGAAACCCTAAAACACTTTCAATTTGACGGTCAGCAACACAACAAAATAGGTAGTATGTTGTTATATGTTGCTTTCTCATTGCTTTTCTCTAAAAAAAAAAGAATTATGCAGTCAGATGCTCAAATGGCACCTTTTATTCTTATATGTATGTTACCACCTACTGACTTTTAGAGTTCTATGCTTTCAATGCCAAATCAGTTTTAGTCTAGTGGATAGCTTGCCAGGCAATTTCCTAAATGGAACACATTGCATAATATTGGATCTGATATCTTTATGACAAAAAACTCTACCATTCTACTTCGGTATAAACTACTAGTTGTAGTTTATACCGAAGTAGAATGATATTTGCTCCACTTCAGTTTTCTGTAAGATGGATGCATTATATGAAGATAAGTAAAAACTACGCCAGAACGATTGAACACACTATACGAAACGATACATGGATAAAACAGGCTACTGACGAGCATCTATGAAATATGTATTCATTTACTAAAAACGGTAACAGTAGATTTACTTGGTGCAAATCATTCTATGTAATCATAGGTCCAAGGACGATTTAAAAAAATCTTTATTCAGTGTGACTCAAAAACTTAAGAACCTTCCTTATTCTATCGGGGCGAAACGAGTCCCGTCGTAATAATAAGTATTACAGAATTTGTGGTATCTTATCTTACAGCAGCATGTCTCTCTTAAAGGCCCACTCCGTCTTCGACGCAAATGCTTCAAGTGAAAGTGGAGTAAATTTCTCCAGAGACTTATAAATTATGTATGTGTATGTTGGTTAAGTGTAACTTTGTCCATAATTGGCTGTATAGCCTGTCGTCTATCCTTTGTCAAACGGAATTGAATTCTTTCCTTACGCACTCCCATAACCGCATTTTTACTCCGCAGACACCGCATCTCGTGAGCATGAGATTCCATTATTTGCGAGAAATCCTGGCTGGGTCCTTATGTTGTAGTGTGTATGTGCATGCTTTAGAAGCACATATTCTTGACAGGATTGCACAAATACCATTATGCACATATATGCCGTTAAACAATTTGTTTTTTTTTACTACAATCTCTTGTGGAATGGAAGACGGAGGAACAGCTATGAATTGCATCAGTGTTACACACTATTCTTGTCACAAAATATTATTTGAAACCCGCCATCACTCCATTTGGTGTACTATTGACTATGTACCATTTTAATGGAATTTAGTACCTACACACACCTCTGAATACATAAAATGGGGGAAATGGAATGAAGCAAAAAGCTATAATATGGTATACAGGTTATGTAGCTACTATAAGTTGTAAGTGTAGGTATGTATATGGTATATTATACGACTTGGATAGATCTGTATACAAAGACACATGGCTGAAGTGATTTGGTTTACTGTCACAATTAGCAAAAGGAAATGAATTTCAGATCCCCCATGAGGCAGACATCGCTCCTTTCACTCTAGGATGACACAAACTTGATAAATTAATACACGTGTAATAAAAGACCGGAAGAGAGGAAGTATCGAATATGTGCTAATAATACACACGTGCTTGTAATTTCATGAAATTCTGTGTTGTATAATGTAGGTTGTACCTACTAGTATATATTAATTGAATCAGATACTCTTATATTTATCTCTTGTCTTATCAGATACTCTTAATTTTTTTTTCAAATCTAAAAGAATATATAGGTATGCATGATTGCAAAATATCATGGCATAGTCCTTGTGAATATCATTTGGCTCAGCTCATTTACCTCTTTCATATATGTATGTAGCTTCACCAACTGAATGTAAAGAGAAAAAATCTTTGTTGATCTCATTTCTTTTGGCTGAATAGTTTCATTGAAAATATTTTGCTTGAATATGTTCCCTTATTATATCTTTTTACTCCGCTAAAAGATACAGTTCTATGTTGTTGTTCAATGTCCAAAAATCATGGCCCTGGTACACAATCATTGTGAGAGCTTTCTAGCATTTCGGCAGTTTGGTAACCTCAAAATGAATCAAAATGTCTACTATTATGAATCGGTTTGCCTGTACTTTCATTTCATCTTCATGCACGAATCAACTATAATGTATGTATTTACCCAAATATCCATTAATATTGCTAGCAAATAACAGTCGTTCCGTTCACCCAAACATACATATAGGATCGTGAAACGTGATCATCAACATGTTTCTACATGTTTACACCTTCAGTATCATTTTCATTTTGTGTTCTCTGTTCTCTGTCTACGCAGTATTACATAAACTATGTATTTTCATTAGGAAAGCAACCGTCAGTTAACCGCTTTAACCACATCCACCCAGAGAGCTCCAAATCATAATGTGCAATTTATTTACCTTGTAATTTTCCGACTCCCAACCTTCCCACTACCACATAGCAGATATGTCACATTTTACGAGTGATTTTATGTCATCATGATACTACAAATCTACGCACACATGTTGACTAGATCTTGAAATTCCTGGAAAAGTGAAAAGGATGTACATATATACAAACCAAACCAATAAGCCATAGGCAGACTGTATATATGTTTAATAGTATATACTTACATCCATACTAAGTCAATTCAAATAATTTTTACTATTTTGAGTAAACTGAAGGGCTCGTCTCATGCCTTTCATTCAGGTCGTAGCCACCTTATGGCATGTTAAAGTTTTATACACAAAGTAAATATTAGATTA
>JAHZNC010005558.1:0-11992 GCA_027744095.1 Zhuqinia jingwanae | reverse complement strand
TATTAAATTAAGATTCATTCAGTTAGGAATAAAAATATTGGAAAATGAAACTTCAAATTACCTGGAGTGTGACAAGTGAAACAATTTCATTATATATTTGAGATCCTGGAAACCGACAAAACATCATGTCTGGTCCACAGTCCAAATATGTTGACGCTACAGAAAATATTTTTTCCATTCTCGGCTGTTGACCCGTAGAACTCAAATAAAACATGCAGGAAACAAGCGATGGGATTGCAACTGGAAAGATTTCACACAAAACGGAAAAGTGATCATAACGCTGCCACCCTGTGAGGAATATCCCTTTGAAGTCAATCCTATTGTTGTACTCATATATAACGTCCATCCAAGCGTAGTGATTAGATAGGTAGATCGACTCATTGACAGTCAAAGAGTTAGGCTTATTTGCACCTTTGAATGCACTGCCAACCCAAACAGATTTAAAGATATTGGCGTATTTTCGCCAAACGTTTGGATGAAGTTGAGAAGCAACGTCCTGGTGGTAGTTCCACACAACAATTTCCACGAGGTCCCCAATACCATATAGGAGTATAACTCTTTCTTCCAAGTTACGAAATTCATCATCCCACATGAGTGGCTGAACCTTATGCTTTTCTTTTACGTGAGTGGCAACGTGTTTCACATGACGCAAGAATAAATCCGCATTGTCCAATTTGTGTTGGTTCATCCGGTCATGACAAGCCGGGCACATGCAGACATAAAACAAAATCACAAATACACAAAACTTGTACTCAAATTAAAGACTGGGTAACAAACATCAAGTGTACAACTAAGCGCATAATTACCTCCAAATTGTTCAACTTTGCCAACGCCAAAATCGCTTTAATATCGGACTCATTGTAGGCAGCCCGATTGGCGATACCCGCTAGCTTGCCGTGATATGGGAACATATCCTCATACTCCATGAGTACCCCTGTTACTCCGATATTTTTCAAAAAGGGAAAAATCGTCTTATACGCTTCCACAGTTGGAGGCATACCCTTTAGATCAAAATGAACCAATTTATGCCTCAAGTTGACAACTGGAGAGCCTTGGGGTGCATTATTTCTCCCCAGTACATCTACCACCTCTCCTCCCCCAGAGGCACCCCCCACAAGTACTCCAGGCACCACCGACCCTTGCTCCATCATCATTACAATGTCACTACGAAATGAATCTGCTCCTTCCCCACTACCAAATCTATTACTACCAATAAAGTAAGACTTTCTTCCACTTGACAAACTAAACACTTTCCGGTACAAGTGAATCGCGTAAAACAAAAGAGTACAGAAAAAAATAACACATGTCACCCTGATAATAAACCCTTTCCTAACTGTCATCGCACCCTGGCGTATAGTCATTTTTTCCGGTGCTGGCACCAATTCTGAATCAACCTCTCATCTTAAAATCAATTATCAATGTTTGTTACATTTCACTTGCATTTCATTTTTGTAATGCAAACTTCTCCGGAAATGTACCATCACACGACTCTTGTTAAATGGAATGACCATATACTTCTGACGCTACAAGTGAACGGCGTCCTCAGCCAAAAAAATGAATCTTTTAATAAAAATACACAAAGTTGTCAGTCTCTAGTCACAAGAGTCTAACAGATTTGGTTTCTTAGTATTGCAGTAATCCTTCCTCCCTCCCACACAACAACAACAGCAGCTCAAGCTCACATACATTTGAATATATTATGCTCGCGTTGGAGTTGTTCACTAAATACGTACAATTTTTTTTTAAATATGCAATTCTTTTTCAGAACATCATATCATGAAAATGATGCTTCTAATCAAATGTAATCACACAAATCAGAATTCATAACAACAGTATTAGCGCTATTGTGTGGGCCACATATAACAGAGGACTCCATGCATCAAGTGACTCAACAACAACATTATATAATACTTTTCTACTATTTCTACAGTACACCTTTTTGCTGTGTTGTCAGCTGACAGACTTTCAATCTTCCAAATTCGACTTCCTCAAACAGGTCTAGTAGTAGTGACATTTAGGTGTTTTGGTGTTGGTCGCAATTTTATAAATAAGTTAAAACATTTCAGTGAGGGTATTATATAGAGTCATTATTATTTTAAGTTTTATTTGCTGGCGAATAAAAGAAGAATGGAATCTTCTGATGATGAAGCCCATGCCGCTTCTCATATATTTTATAAAGATCGACCTGAATGGCAAGATGTAACTCCAATTCCGTCCGATGAAGGACCCATTCCTGTAGTGTCGATTGATTATTCTGAGCAATGTAATTTTTCACTTTCAAACCTTTTCAAGACATTTGTCCCTCAAATGCGAGCAGAATATTGGTGGGGACTAACCTAAAATTAATTGGAATAGTGTATGAGGTATTAAATGTTGCATATTTTCACTTTTGTAGTTGCGGATGTTTACGATTACGTTCGAGGGGTGATAAAGACCAGGGAGCACTCTCCTCGCGTCCTAAGTCTAACCTGTGATGCAATTAGTTTAAACGCGGCTAATTATACTGTGTGGCAATTGAGGTACTGATGAACATATATATATATACATACCTTTACGAATAATGATATATATATATATGTATATTTTTATTTTTACAATTTTCCTATTGCAAAAATTTTCGTTTTTATTTTAATAGGAGAGATGTACTTGAAGCTTTAGGGGTACCCAAACTCATCGACGAACACGGCCTAGATAGGGAGTTTGAGAAAGAGTTTAGCTTTTGTGAGAGAATGATAGAAAACAATCAGAAAAATTATCAGGTGTGGCACCATCAGAAAGCTCTGGTCACTTGGGCAGTAGGATATGACGAAATTTCAAAAACCATGAAAGTCACTGACAAAAATATGCAAAATATAGTCTTCAAACGAGAGCTTCAACTAACCAAACATATATTAGGGTATGATGCGAAAAATTACCATGCCTGGCAACATCGTCAGTGGATATTGAGTATTTTCAAGTAAGTTTTAACAAGTTTATTTTAAAATAACTGCCACATGAATTTTCAAATTGGCACGCACGCATAATTTTGGCAAAAGTGGAAAATATTTCAATTATTTTACCAGGGACTTTTCTATGGAGATGGAGTATATTAATACCCTCCTTTTGGACGATGTCCGAAATAATTCAGCCTGGAACCAAAGATATTTCATTTTTCTCAACCTCCAGGACTTTTCACAAGAAAATATCATCAAGGAGATGGCAGAAACGTGGAACTTTATCAAATACGCTCTCACGAATGAAAGTCCATACAGTTATCTCCGTGGGTAAGATTTTAATAATTTCCAGGTGCTACACTGTACTGACTGCACGTAATCGTCCAAATTAAAACTGTGAATAGTTATTTGACATTGGGATGTCTATTTCTAAAGGCTAATGAATCTAGCTGGTGATTCCAAGATACTCTTTGAAGAGGAGCTAGCTAAAAGATGCAGGGCAGTAATGAAGGAATCTGAAATTACCAGTATCCCATTTTTCGCCTTGTACATTGAGGTTGTTGATGACATTCTTAAAAGTGACCAAGGAGATGGCAATTTGTATCGTGAGGTTCACAGTGTAAGTAAATGTCTCCTAGTTCTTTTTGAAAGATGTTGTACTTGTAAGGCAGTCGGCTAAAGTATTTGTTTTCATTGCAGTTATTGGGAAATCTTATGGAAAACGTAGACCCAATAAGAAAGAACTACTGGGAGTTTCTCAGAACTAAATTTGAAGCAGCACATGGATCAAAATTTAGCGAAATGAACAGCTAAGAAAAAAAGCAACACATTCAATTCAATAATCAGTCATCAAGAATACATTTAAAGTGACTAAATACACACGTAAAGATTTTTCGTTGATGGCTTGATAAAAAATGTTAAGTGTAAGGTAGGGGCTAAAAGTTGAGAACAAATATTTCATAAAAGCTCATTTTTATTTGTTTCACATGGTGTGTTTAATTTTAATTTTTTCTAATTGATGAATAATTGTCTGGTTTCAAAATATAATTATGTCATTTTTCAATATTGCACAATTATAAATAATTTTAATCAATAAAAAGGGAATTTCACAATTAATTGAAACAAATAAAAACTTGTTGCTGCATTCAAACTAGAAATTGATTTTACTTTTTTCCCGTGGGATTGGGAATGTTTTTCAAGATGTCTTTGCTTCTGTGTACGGACTTTATGATATGCTATGAATACGTTTTCATTCACTTATTACGTTTTAGAGTTCTCGTTTAATATGAATGTTATTCTCACTGAAAATGTGTAGCATTATGTTAAAGTAAAAGTAAAAGTGCACGTAAAAAAGATATTTCTCTGGTAAACTACTTCAACCCTGCATGAGGTCTATTTGCATTTTTATATCTCACAGTCGCAGTCGTTGGAAAATTTTCCCGTTGTATACCATTGCATCACTAGTAGTGATTCACTACTACCGTATTATTTACGACTATGCTCCAACGAACAGATACAGCAATGAATTCGTTTTACGAATGAATTTGGTAGTTTATTGCACTTCATTTTGTTAAAATCTGGCTTTAAACAGCGTAGACGCAATAAAAAATGGATATATTGCCATTTTATGTTTTAAATAAGCCATTAAAACTATTTATTCACATTTCAGAGGGTGCTGGCATCAATTTTGTTCATGTAAATACTTACAATAATTACGAATAACCTCCTATCCATCCCAGTCAAATTATCGTCTTAATAAATGTAAGTATACAAAACATACCTTGATTGATTGGACCAAACAACAAAGTGCTCAATATACCGCATTTTACATTGCACATCTTGCTTCTTGAGGTAGGGACATACCATACATAGACATCAATCCATCAACAAGTATAATTAAACGCTATTCTGTGAAGATGACGTCAGAAGGGGTTAAACCGAAATATTGTGTGAAATGGAAGGACTATTACAACATATACAACATAAAACAACTTGTCGTGTTAAATCTGCACTTGGATAACTGAATATTGATGACGGAAAAGCATTAAGAAAATTAAGAGTTACCATAAACACCATAAAACTATAGACACCTCGTCATCATTCCACTAAACAAGTTTTTCTCTTCATTGCTCATCTCATTCCACACCCTCGCATGTTCTACACTAGGTATTATTTCCGCACGTTTCAATTTCCGTTGTCCTATAAGTATAGTATTTTAAACAGGCAAGCATGGCTGTACTAATTTTTGTAAATACTTGTAAATATAGAGGTATTTTGCTGCTGGCGTGTTGTGTGTGTGTTTGTGGTAGCGGTTGTGCAACACGGCTTTGTATTTCGGTGCCGCTGTTACACACGGTTTCTCTTATCCGATGTTGATGGTGGTTATTGCGTTGGGAAAGCGTTCAAGTAGTTAGTTATTACAAGAGAAAAGGAAAGGTGAGGAAGCTACAAGTATCCGGAGAAAATCTCAGTATATTATATTTTGTTGTTGTTCTGTACAAACTTTTTCGTTTAAGATTGAAAAGTACATGGTAACGGTTTTGGTATGACATGGAAGCAAGCGACATGTGTGTGGGCGTGAGATGTACGCTGCTGATTATGCTGTCTTGCTACGATTTACAACAGGCTTTACAATAGGCTTAGTAACCAAATGCCTTTATTACTTGTTTGTAGCATGCATTCCAGCAGCAGCGAAGTCGCTTCTCGTTCCGTGAGCTTTCTACTTTCCAGTTTCCACATCGCAGCTTATGTATATAAATATCAAGTCAAAACATTAAGTAAAGATTGATAGCAGGTTTTATCTCCACCTCACATCCCCACCAGTTTCATATTCGTCTTCTCCTCATATGATTTTTTATGTCGCTGTCAGCTATAATATATAATATTTATGTATGTATATCTATGTGTAAAACTACTACCACAGTTGTAAACCGTAAATGTTTGCAAAAAAAATTTTAGAACCAATTTTACAAGAAGGCAAAATTCGTAAGTTCGTCAAAGTTTGTGTGCTTGATTGTGATCCATTATAAAAGTACTGCTAAAGACTCCACTAAAAATGACCGTTTATGCCTTCCTGTCGCGATCCCCTTTTTACATCGTTCACAATCAGTTTTGAAAAAATATTGTATGCAAATATCTGATGGGAGAAATCTCGTACCTTTTTCATATCCCCAGTTCAACCTCCTTGAGATTTGGTTGTAATTAATTACAGCCGAAATAAAGGTATCAAATCTTATCAAATGTTACACCAATTAAAAACCAATTATATTTCACAAATTATTATTAGCATAGTATGTTTAAAAATTCAGAATTCTCTGCTACGTTGCAACATTGGCACTATTGTTAAGTAAATGGATTTGCAAACCAAGTAATCTCCTTCTTCTTTATTCATCCATGGTTTGCTTCCTCGTGTGTGTGTGGGATGAAATCACTCAAAACTCTTTGTCTGCTTGCATTTATCAAATCCTACAGGGCATTTTGATACGCAACTTTTTCCCAATTCGTTCTTCGACTATCGTTGATCGTATGTATGATTGTGATTTATGCTGAGCAAGCATTTATGCTAGATGGACCGAAATTTAAATTCAAAGACGTACGTCCGGTATATACCACGCCACACACACCAAATAAATGAATAAAACATATCATAGAATTCAACCCCCAATGAAGACTTGGACAAAATCATGAAAAGTAAACATTACATTTTCAATAAAAAATGACTTCATTCCCATTTTCTTAACAATCCAAATGTTTTGTCATGCGGAAAAAACAGGAAACATGAGCTGCAAGGATTTTAAGTTTTGCGTAAGTTTATATATTTGCCAAAGAATTCCATTTCATGTGCAAATATTATACAGTCGAATCTAATCACAGCGCACAGAAGAATCTCTCAAGTCATCACATCACCGTCATCCTCTCAACTCAATCTCAACAACAACAGCTTCTTGTTCACACAAATCTCCAAGCTCATCTTGTAGAGCTATCATTTTATTTCCACTAAAAGCGACTTGTTATTACCACATAATATTACTATTCAATTTTTTATTGTGATTCAATTTGCGACGTCCTCATCTTTGAAGCACAATAGTGTTGGGATTTAAACCTTTACACATCACCATAAAGCAGTATAATAGAAGTTGTACGCGTTTATTTTGGATATTTAGAATTTAGACAAAATAATTCATTTCATAAACTTTAACTTAAACATGCTGCATATAAATATCATGATGTGAATTTAACAGCGTCATCTTACCTTATCAAAGCTCAGTTACAGATGATAAAGAATATTATACTCATAATAATAATATGCATTAATTCATCATGCGTCATGTAAATATTTTTATTATTGTAGTGAACATGTATACAGATACAGATGCCTTTGTCGCTAAAATTTTTTGACGGTATCTCGAGTCCTTTTGGATGGTATAGAAAGAAACTAGGTAGATTTGTGATCTTGGTTCTTGCGAATATTTTTATATTGTTTTCGTGTCAACCTCCCTGCAAATATCATCTACACACATGGTGCATGCATACTCACCAACCACACCATAGAAAGGTGTATAGGTAAGTGAACAAAGAGACGAATATAAAACATACAAATTCCAATTACTTATTTATTACCATTACTGCATCATCACATGTTCTATGTATTTTCCAGCGTACCATGAAACCATTTATAATGCAATGTGCACATGTCCACTAACATGATATAATAATAATAATATGATATAAAAAACCTGCTGCGCTGCGTTAGTCTATGAATTGATAGGATGTTCTCACGTTTTATTTATTAACCATATATTATTATACTATTATCATATGGATAGTGGATATTTACCGTCAAGAATGAATGGCCATGTGACCTTTATAGATTTTGCTTCTGGAACTACATAACGCTCTTAAACATTGATTTTTTTAGCGTTCAAGTAGGTATAAATGCGAAGTGTTTTGTTGCTTAAAAAAACTCGTTTAAAGGTAAGTTATAAGTTAAAATTGCATTAGTATTGCACGAGAGATAGAAGATATATATACTCTTCAGCAAAGCAAGTCAATGTCAATGCCAAATAAAAAAAGCACCTTTAACAAGAGTACTGATTTTTGGTTTGAATGGATGATGGTTTTGTGGTGTATGTGCAACGAGCGAGATAATTTTTTCTTCTTCTCTCGATGGATTAAAAAATATGATTGTAAATGTGAACTGTATCATGAATCATCGTCCCAATGTAATAATGTTAAGTTGATGCAACTGGACAGCAATAAACACATTCGTCCATGATCATTTTAGAATGCATATATAGTAATAATGGATGAATGATGGTCACTGATCACTATTTCCAGTTTCCACTTTTCCACTCTTCCATACATCATAATATTAAGGCTAATATTAGAACAACATTATTGTTGTAGCATCCAGTGATGGATTTTCTAAAAAGGTTTCTGCTTTTTATACTCTGATGATGATGATCCACCATATATTCTTCCTCGCGTGCTTGCTGGACGACGTGGGTTAAGCACACATGTACCTTTATCACGGCGTTGTTGTTGTGCTTTTAGTATACGTGGACATGGCCGTATCATATACAATGAAAAAAAATACAGAGAACTGTAATGTAATGAAAAATGAATAAAACTACTACTACTAGGTAACATATATATATACATATGCCTAACAACCCAACCATACATCGTGGTACACATTTTTTTTTAACTTGCAGCTAGGACGAATTGTTATGCTTATTTCAATGCAAAAGAGAAGAGAAAAAACGGGATAATATTTTTTATTCACAATTCACACTCCAACTAGATGCATGCTCATAGTTCATATATTTATTCCAATTGGAAAGGCAGTGCATGAAACTACCGGAATGATCAATGCCACTAAACGGTTATGAAGTAGCAGCAAGTAATGTGTCTCATATTGCCCCATATGTAAATGGAAGTTACATTTTGTAAAGAACATTCGTGCAAGCTCTGACATCATAAAAGTTCTCTACAACTGTTTTCGTCTCATTATTATTGGTAGAAGTGGCAATTGTAAATTGGAACTTGTAAATCTACTGGACACACGGACAAAATCCTTTTTTCCACAAAGTAAAAAAAGAGAAACCTCCAAGTCCAGCTTGTTCTCACACCATCATCATAACATAATATCATCCTAGAAGAAGCAACAGCAACAACGAGACAGGACAGATACATAACACAAGAAGAGGGCTATACTATTACGTGTACCATACTCTTTTATTTATTTAGTGCAAGTGTATATATTTATACACCTCTCCATTCCAATCTTTTGCGTGTGATGTGAACTTCACATTGTGAAGTGATGTGATAGCGTTCCATGTCGTACTACTACCACTACTAGTAATAATAGAAGTGCACAAAAGAGATATATATAGAGAATAGAGAACATCAGAGCAGCAGAACAGGCCCTAAGTAGACAAAACGAGGCATACAATTTTGAACACAAGAGAATTTTAATGAGAAAACTATCATCATCAGAAGGGAATCAGCAGAGAGAGAAGGTCCACCACCACCAGAAGTAGAGTACATTATTATTATTATACAACGTTCATCAGAGGTGGTTTCATTGCATACACATGAAACATTATCAGTAGCAGAGCACGGTGTGCACAGGGAATAAATTGATAATGGTTTTGCCTCCAGTTTTCCATCAACCTTTACATTATTTGCCAAGGTAGCCAGCCAGCAGTAGTGATAGTGCCAGTGCCACTGATGCTGGTTCAGTTTTTTACCTCTTGTTGAATGCACCAAGATACATCGTCAGCAACATTTTTTATTCAGCATTAAGTTGCTGGGAAGTAGTTGGTAACAATTCAGTAATTCTACGGTGTTACATTTCATTACAAATTTAAATTTAACAAAATCTTACAAGTATTTTTTAATCAAATCAGGTAAGATAATACAATAATAATAATAATAATAAAACGTGCATAAGTGAGAAATATCTAAAAAAAAATTTTTTAGCGTGTACCACTATTATTAGCTAGTTTATGTGTGTATTTATGCACATCATATACATAGGTATTTTATGGCATGTTATCCACTTTTTTTACCTCTCTGGCCATAATATTTCTCGGTTTTGTATTTTTGTTATTCTGCAATTTCCTGACAGATTGTATCAAGTCTCTTTTATTGAGTGAGCATGGCTAGTTCCCCAGTGTATTTTTTACTTCACACCTCACAATCAAATGTATTGGTGAGTCTTTATGAGAATTTTGCAAACAGTAATTTTCACGTGACACGAGCGATTTCTTATTTTCAAGTTGTCATCAGCACTATTGTAACACGTACACTTGCTGACAATAGGAGATAATAAAATAATGGTCAAGGTAATAAAACGACACTTATTATAGGCATCAGTTACAAAAAAATACAGTAGCAGGAGGATGAATACGGTGTGACAACAGTGCTGTCACAGCACACGTATTACAAACGGCAGGAGAGAGCAATTTACCACAATTTAGTCATTACACTTATTAAGTAATTGCATTTAAATGATGGTGATTTTAGAAGAAACTGGGTTACTGGTTACTCTCTGCAAAATCAGTTTGAATGACACCTTGTCAAGTTGTTGATTGTTGCTTTTATGTAATTAGATAATATACAATGTACATACAAGTACATAGGTTATTAGATATACATTGTGTTTGAATGACACCTTGTCAAGTTGTTGATTGTTGCTTTTATGTAATTAGATAATATACAATGTACATACAAGTACATAGGTTATTAGATATGCATTGATACGTGGGTGGACCATGGGACTTTGGCCCTCGTAGCTCCCCGAATTACACTTGTTGTAGCATTCATTTCCATTACTAATGGCTGATAAGTCCTTATCATCATATGATCTCTTGATAATACCACTTTATTGAAGAGAAACGAAGGAAAAACATTTTTTTCAATTCAGGGTCCTCCCATTGACGAAATATTTTATAATTTTCTCTCCATAATATTTACATATATTTTACATAATCTCATCTCGAAAAAAAAAAATTGCATCATAAGATTTTTTTGGATGAGAGGAAAATCCCAGAGAGAGAGAGAAATACTGTTTTAAAGCGTGATGTTTACAGTCAAGTGGTTTTGATCGGTGCTGGATGCACATGATTACAATTGGAGAAGAGAGACCGCTACAATCACCTTTTTAACAAGGTTTTAAATAAAATACCTACGCATGCATGCATGTTGTACGTAAATACGCACATCCAACAACAACCATGAAATTAAATACCTTCATTATTTTGTATTATTATGTCGTGATTGCGCAAAGGAATCAAGGCAAGCAATCATATATTAAATGAACTATGCCCAAGTCGAAAGTTTAAGAGCATGCGTTTTTTTATTCTTTTTATTCTCCCCTTCTTTGTAATATTACTCCTGTTACTACATAAAAATTCTTTCGCCTCTCGCTCTGTGTGCACATTGCATATTGGATTCTCCAAATAAAATACATGTGTGTGTGTGTAGAGAGATAGGCTAATATTGAGATAGAATATATAGAGATGAATTCAGAGAATGAATAATGACATGGTGATTTTCTTACTCGCAAGCAAATATATACAAAGTCATCATCACGGTTAAAGTAGTTAAAAACAGCGTGTTGAGTGTTTGTGTGTGTATATGTGGTGTTGGTTGTTGGAATTGGAATATTTGTAAAAAGTATAATATCATCCTCCTCCACTTGTGAATGGACTGTGGTTGTTTGTGCATCTCGTTTATAATAAGATACAAAAAGTATGGATGGATTGGATCCCATTGCATATTGCGTTGGTTTGGCGTGTCGTGGTACCTTATGACTATGACTCTCTCACTATATATATATCTGCATGCACTCACCGGTAAAAAAATGTAGACAATGTTGTTAGAAGAACTATAATAATAATAGCACTATGTAGTAGTAGTAGTGGTATTACAAATATCGCTGCAGTTTGCAAATGGTATAGTTAAAGTTAGGCAGTTCGTTAGCAAGTAATAAATGGGGATGGCAGATGTGGTGAACCGTGTGCGTGTGAACAAATAATAATCATCTTTTAGCT
>JAHZNC010005557.1:0-14107 GCA_027744095.1 Zhuqinia jingwanae | reverse complement strand
CATGTCAGCAACACCATGCCATTTTCAAAGTGTTTGCTCTCCTGGCCTCTGTCTACAAGTTTAGACTCTAAACGTTTTTTTTTGGTAGAGAAACGGAATGTTATATGGAATGCAAATATTGACTTTGACAACGATTACTTGATGATGATGATGATGATGATGGTGGTAACAATTTTTTTTGATGTGTATGAGATTGAGCTAAGTGTGGTTAGCAGAGAAAAGAGAGTCTAGCTCTATCAAGTGAATCAACATAGTATGTGGTTAATTCCATCATGCATGTCGTGGTCTGCTTTCACTTCATGCCATTTCGTGCCACAATCACAGTGGTTGTAAGAATACTTTATTATATGTGGTTTTGTTACAAAGTGAATTGGTAACATGATAAAAGCAACAATTTCTGATGATTTCAAATAACTTTCATGGAAAATTATCATTCTGTTTTCAAAAGTTCAGTGCTCACTTAATTTTTAATGTATGATTCAAGGGTTTAATTGTGAGCAAATATTTCAATCGGAATACACACATGTACATAAAAAAGCATTATAAATTATATTATTACGTACAAATACCTGGCTTAAGATAAAAGAACGCCCTTTTAAAAAGTGGTTGGATTTGGGTAGATACACATATATTACGTCGTATGAGCTTAATGTGGTAAACATGAAAACATGTTAATTATATTTGAAATATACTTTAGTCAGTTTTTTTTTGTTAAACTTTTGCAGTTGAGCCACTGTCACAACATATATCTCACCTAAAGACACAAAGGAAGCTGAACGAAATCCGCTCTGAGCTGGAGGATCTGGCAATCCAACTACTACATGCAGATGAAATAAAAGGTAGTATATTTGTTACGTTGGTAATTTTGTGAATTATGGCTTTGTGGGATTTATCTTATTTGTGAAGTATATTTTCACTTGGTAGTTTCTCACAAAATATTATGTAGGCTATAAGTACAGTAGCAAAGTAGATGTGAATTAGAACTCTTCATTCATGTAGCCTACCTGTAAATACATGAGCTAAGTAGTTAGCTACATACATACTACAAATTGATATACCTAATTTCATGTTTAAAATTGTATTATGGGCATATAGCTAAACGTGCATCGTTGCAAGACCTTCCAAGGACAACACTGAACATTCAACGGGAGAATAATATTATCACGATGACTGGCGAGATCTCAAAGATGAAAAATTATAAACTTCAAAAGAAGAACCTAATCGAAACTGGTAAGTGAACTCCATCATTTAAGTATCTGACATATTGTGCATTATGTTGCTTTCAGCAAAACATTTTTTTATGGACGCTTAACTGGCTTAAATCTATGCACAATATGAATATTGACTTTTTACATTGTAATTACAGCATTGGAAAAGTCGAGTGTAAATCCAAAAGGAGCTTCAGGTGGTACGTCTGAAAGTGGCGAGCAGACCGGAAGCAAGTCTTTCAGCAATAGCACTAAAGCAAGTCCATCCACCACTCAAGGTACATTTACACCAAGTATTCAGTTCTGTTTCCTGTGGCCTTCTTTTGCTGAGAACTCCATTTTATTTTGTGACGTTTCTGACTTGGATTGAGGATGCATTCTTCTGCCCTCTTCCATGATTTTGTTACTTTTTTGTACAGATGTAATGAAGTTGAATAAGATATATATGGTATACATGAATACAACACATATGGTCACTGAGGTGTTGAGTAAATATATTTATAAAGCTGTTCGAGCCATAATTATTATTTGGTTCCCCAAGGACCGTATGTGGTTTAATTTAATTTGATTCATTTACCATTGTTATGTTGACACACCATTCAATTTCATTTCAAGCTCGTTTGTTCGTGCCCAAAACATAATAAAATAAAAATAAAAGATTGCGTTCGGTTACCTCTAACGAAGCAATAAATATTAATTGATTTCCCTATAAATATTGCCGTTGTGTCAGTTTTCCTTCTCTCTTTTTTTGGTTGTTTCTTTATAGGTAGCTATTATTGTATATACTTTAGTAATAAGTTGTTGCTAGCAGCATGTTTTATTTTATCATCACACAAGCACGTGAAGTATTAAGGTCCATGTAATTCATTTTAGTTTAATGATATACCTGTGTTATTATTATTATTGCAGACGTTGCTGCCAAATATGCCGACCCGGAATTCGCTCACCGAGCGAGTATGAGACGGCAAAGGGAACAAGAGCTCAACCGGGTTCGTGTCGAGCTCAAAGACTTAGCCTATAAATTGAATCTCAATCCTATGAACTACATTTCCGACGGTAAGAGAAAAATCTTAAAAGAGATCCACTCTCACTTATTCCCCATGTTTCATAAGCTCTTTTAGCTCATGCAATGCAATGATATATTATATCATGTCGATGATCGTGTTCATGGTACTATGCCATGATGATGTTGATGGCTATGTACACCTTCAGGGAAAGTCATTACAACAAGCATTCTTTGAATCAAGAAGCTCTTCACAGTTAGAACTCACGCAAACCAATAAACTTTAAGGGATAATAAACATGCAATCGGAGTTTAAAAAAAATCCACACACATGCACACGAACTACAATTATTTTGTGATTGTGGTAAGCAATGTGCATGTTAATACATTTTTAATAATAAGTATTTACACACACACATAAATTTACAGCGACTCATCCTCCTTGCAAGCAGATAGATCAGAATATTGTATAATAGTAAAAGTGATCCTGATTATCATCCTATTAGTATAGTGTACATATGTCAGCTTTTGTTCAACTTGTATAAATGATGCTTATTATTATTTATTTGTTTTGCGTGTGTGTATTTTTTCTCTCTAGATCGGGTTAGATTGGTGCCATCTCAATCAATGCAGTCAACATCATCAATTACTGGACAATCATCATCATATAATAAATCAACATCTTCCTCTTCAGCACTGAATCATGTGTAAATTGGATGATTATTTCATGTGACTGCACAGCTATTTAAAAGATTTATCAACCGCATCACCGTTGAAAGCAAAAGCTGTTTTGTTACCACTTCAACGAGAGTCTATCAGCAGCAGTTGCGTGTGAAGATTTAAGGATTAAATGAACAGATTTATGTTAGAGCCAGAAAGCGAGAGAGAGAGAGAGAGAGAGATTACAACGACTATATACACCCTTGTCGCAATAATACAAAAAGTCAATCTACAATTAATTGCATACTCCATTTCTAAAGCACACATGTTTTTAGAGCAGGTTTAAAGGATATGAAAAACCAGACAAAAAACTCAATACTATAGAGAGTACTATATTTGCGAAGCATATTAGTAATAGGATACATGATTCATACATGATGTTATACCTACCTATTTATTATGTAAGTACGCCTATTTGGATAATAGTATAAATTTTTTTTAGCTCTTATATAACAACATACATACCTACCTAGCTACAATATCACTCAACTATTTTCCATGTACCTATGTATAAATTCCAATAACTTTTAGAAACAAATATTCGTGATACCTTAATCCCTTGTTTTTTCATGTAGCTTCCACAATCCCATTTAAGAGATACATGTATAGGGTATGGCATTGCTAGTTCATGGATTTCTTGCAAAAGCATAATAAAGATTGCATAATTAGATACTACTACTGATGTTTGTAAATATCCACCCTTTTCTCCATTGTCATTCATTCGGATAATTATTGATATACATATAAGCATACATTAAATTTGACAGTAATTAATTTTACGCTATATTTATGGAATAGATATCCACAGTCTACAACGCGCGTTTAAAGACTAGAAAACCCAGTCGGGACTCGCTCGCGAGGGAACAGATGCAATAAATTATATTGAATGAAAAAAAAGGATCGTGCTTACAATGGAGGGAAAAGTGTGCGTTTTGTTGCTAATATTTCTGCTGCAGTTACTACACAAGCATTTGACTTTCTTGGATGAAGGTGCGGTGTTTAATTTGCTGGTTCAATTTAAGTGAAATTCATATTTATGTAAGCTGTTACAAGGTGTCTGAATTTAGGTTTGCTGTAATTAGGTACCTACACTGTAAAAATTAATGTTAAACTCAAAAAGTACGAAATCATATATAGCATGCCAAGCTCAAGTGTTCAAATGAAGTTTTACGAGCCAAATTAACAAAATCCTGTAAATTTCCGGAAACTACAATTTGTTTCTAACAAAATTACTCAAAGCAACTTTCAAAAATATTTAAATGTGTAAATAAATTACCTATATATTATTCCTATCCAAGTTTCAAATGGTGCTATGTAGCGTTATTGTGTATGTATTTTTTTCATTGCTTTTATGCACTTTTCTTTAAAAAATATTGTGTTAAAAATAATTAATCCAGTTTCACAATGCCCCATGTTACTAAAATAAAATTTATAATGATGTAAATACCACATTTAAAAAATACTAAATTCCCTGTATATTGTAACTTTTGAGGTTTTATTTTAGTGGAGTATACATATTTGTCCTTGAAAAGTAATATTCTTGAAATATTAATGATTTGTAGAATAGATGGATGTTAAAGTGTAAAGAAAAATACCGACCGAATAATACCAGACTACCAAAGTGTTGTGAATTTGTACATCATGTTAGCTTAAATGTTTTCCTAGACACAAAATATTTCTCTCTCGTTTTATGACCTTTGTAAAGAGAAATAAAACTATGCTGGCATTATATTATATTGTATCAGAAAATGTGTATCAAAATTAAATATTTATTGCTCTATATTTTATAGTAACTCAATTATTTGAAGAAGGATTAACCTAGATCAAAAACTTATTAAATACATTATCTTATTGTTTGCCAGTTACTGCATTTCCATAACTCCATACATATATGTATTTTTAGCTGCGTTTTTAGAAAATCTTAAACTGAAAATATACAGACTTTAATTGTGAAGCTATCAAAAAAGGACCTGTTGATCTTGTTCAGTATTATTAAAATATAATAATAATATGTATTTAAAACGAAATAATAATTATTTAAGTGAGCTGGTTGTTATCCTAGTTTTAGAAGTGCTACTAATCCGTGATTATACATGATGTTGAATAATGTGAATATGAATATGAAAAGTACGAACGTACTACCATATTATGTTGTCTAATTGTAATAATAAAACCGATCCCCGAAAATATTATTTGTGTTGGATTTTGTTTATTTTGGCATGTTATTTACATAAATTCCATGTCATTAAGTGTGAGAAGTGAGAACTGCCATGAAGACAACAGTCAACACATACATTCATGATGCTCTCATGGTTGAGTATTGATTTATTTAAGGTTTCCAATGTATCAAGCATTACCAGCCTGTTTGCTTTACAGAAAACTTTCTTGCCTTTCCCACCGTTTTGCTCAGTCGTTGGTCAAATATCAAAGTAATGGACAAAACAAATACATACATAGACAAGTTGAAAACAGATAACAAATAACATATTATCCCACTCTCATACAATCATCATTCTTTGTCACACAAAAAGCAAAATTGACAATTTTACATTAATAAAAGGATATTCCCTGTTATTTAACTACTTGGCTTATTGCACGAAATTAAACGTAGCATTAGTTATCATGTGACAACCAACGCGTTTTCTCATAACTCATAGAGTTTTATTTTAACCCTAGTTTGCCTATACTGAAACAACATTATTTTGGTTGTGTGAACTTTAGCTATGACTCATCATTATGATGAGTAATGAAGCTGAACGAGATCGTATACTACAATGAGCTGCATCATTACATATATATTCCCATCAAAAGATTGAATCCGATAAACAAACGGCTGGATCTGTAATATATTCCCATGACCGAGGCAAAAGTCAACACTTTAATCGTCAAACACCATTATAAAAACAAAAGCTACAAAGTATTTCAATTGACGTAATTAAATATTGAACATGGATAAATCCATTATATTTTTTTGTTTTCATAGGTCAGCGGAGATCTACTGAATCATATTGTTTTGTGGTTCATATCCTCTCACAATGCGGTTTTTGTTAGAAGGGAAATACGAGCCAACCAGCAGCGTGGTGGATAAAATTTGGGCACTGTCCCATGGACATCATTATTTAAAATATTGTAAAATTATAACTAAACGTGTTACAACAAATGTCGTCAATTTTTTATTCTAGGTGTGGATTGCTGAATGCTTCTAACCTTAGTAGTTTGTTTCAATTTTACCCATTCACCTGCTTATGAATTTAGACCGTTTGGCGTGGAGTAAAGTTATCTTCCAACTATGGGAAATGAACACGTATGTATATCTGTGCACATAAGTTGAAAGAAGGTAGGTCAGTTTTCACAGCTAGCAACAGAAACATAACTTCTTTTTTTAAATCTCAACTATGGAGTGCAACTAAAAATATTCTTTGTTCACCTTGAACAATCATTGTTTTTTTCCTGCATAGGTCAACGTATTTACAAGTCATGTATATCCTAAAACAACCTCGCAGATAAAATTGCATATGGAATTTTTATTGTTTCTTTTTAAACTTTAAACTTTTTTGCATTTATTTCCTTTGACATCGACTTTTCCTGACTATTCCATGAAAACGTACAAAAATGCTAACATGTACACAGGTATGAATTACGGCCATATCAATTACCTCCATCTTATAAGATATAACCTCTAATGCTGACTACTGACGCATGATCGGTTACTTTCATGAGCAGATAATTAGGATGAAATGAATTACCAACTTTCCAAATTACCCCTGCCATTCGTCATACGTATGTATACATCAGAAATTTGCAACAATTCAAGACTGACGTGTATCTACTTTCCCACCTCAGTTTTTCCCTAATTACATTTTACTAATTATGTTCGTGTAGTACATATTATACAATAGCTTCTACTAGTATTTAACTGTTTCGTTTCAAATGTGAATCCCCTCTTATATATCCGATATCACATAATAGCTCATAATAATTATTAATGAAATAATCCTCCGACCTCTAAATTTAATTGTAATTGTTATGTTGGAAAGAAATCATGATCCGAAAAAAGTTGTTCTGATGTGAAATGTGATCCATATCATATCGGGGTTTTTTCTACTTTCTCATGTGTGATCATCCCACTCTGACTCCGACAGAGGAAGAAAACATTCTAAACGTACGTTTAAAAATATGAGTAATAATGTGACGTGGAAATTACACGTTGTTACAATGTTGCCAAGTCCAGCAGAATTGTGTGGGCAGCTTTTCTTTATTACCACAATTATAACAAATAAAATAATATTAACAATAATTATTGTGGAATCTGGCAATATACAGCATCAAAACTTGTGATTTACCCGTGCGAATACAAAAGCCTAAACACTCATGAGTAATTTTTATTATTTCTTGGATTATTATTATTTTTACACAGTTTAAACCAGAGACCGCAGTTTTTTTTAGCAAACTTCTTCTTGTGATTGTTTGCATTCAATACGTAGTCTGGTCTAATGTACTTTACTCATTCATTCCAACCATGCATCTATATATATGCGCACACAAACACAATGCACAGCATATAATTATAATAATATGATGTTAAAAACATTATCTCATTATCTTAAGGACGGACACGATGATTTTTCCCATGGAATACATCAAACATGTTAGTTTGCTTTATACTCTGCCATGTAATAATAAAACTAGAGCTAAACAACAATGCATACTGCAAAATGTTTTTTTGTAACTGTCTCATCGTAATATAATCATACATACACAACATAACATTATGTCCGTCCACAACACTAAGCGTCCGCTTGTCCATCCTTTTCTCCATTCCATTCTTGCTAATAACGCGTATACATAGAGCACAGAACAGCCATAATATGATGTTAAATGGTTAGTCTAGTCTTTTAATTTACTACCATTTTCACATTCACAAAATGAAGATGCTCAGTAGCATCATTTCATCGTTATTACCTTGTATTGTTGTTACATATATGCTATACATACATACATACGTGTAGTAGTTTATTTACACGAACATATATTCATTTCATATCGCGTATTAGACTGACGCGGAGTGATTAAAATCTCAATAAGGAAACCGTGAGAACTTCCTCTCTCTCTCTCCCAAGTCAAAGTCAGTATCAAAGTTAAATAACATACATTAAGAAGATGCATTGTTCTTGTTCGGTATTACATTTCTATATAGGTACACCCACAATGCACATCACAGCACACCACCGTTCTGCATAAAACAGAAGAAGAATAAGAAAAAAGCTAAAGTAAATTACACATTCGTGTAAACTTTTTACTTTTATTCTTATGTTTTTGCAGTGGCTGATGATGTTACAGTTGCAATTACAAGTTAAATTCAGGCGTGAAGTTTGAAGAAGAAAAATGAAACCTACTCATTATTATTAGTATATCCTCCTCAGTAAGAGAGTTGATGTTGACGATGATGAGTGTTCCACCGTCAATCATCCGAAACAATACAATAATGAAATCAAGGTTAAAGTGAAGACAATACTAGTTCGCATTTACCATATATATCCTCCCCCAACATCGAACGCCGAGCTCATTCAAACACTGAGCCAGGAAAGATTAACATTCCATTCCATTAGACTGGAACTGGACACACCATATAACACATTCAAGATGGATTACCACCATTACATGCACAATTTATCGCATAGGTTTATGCGATCAAAGATTTTCTTTGGATTGGAAATACTCATATCCACCGTTCTCGGAATTACATTAATATTCCCAATTTTGGGATCCCTTTTAGTGTTAAATGAGGTGATACGATATTGTGTTAAAATATACTTGAGGTTGGTTTATGAAGACAGTGTCATGCTGAGTGACGATGAATGTGGTTCAAATTATATTCACATAACAAGCAAAGACAGGCCCACTGTTCTCTACTTGGGGGAGCTTGAGGGAACTCTGGATGTGGAAAACATTCGAGAAAATTATCAAAAGCATGTGATAGAGAACAAAATATATGCCAAATTGACATATGTTTGGGAAAAGAGGTCGCCATACATTTGCATGAAAAAGTGTGAAAATTTCGACATCAAGAATCATATCCGTTATTACCCTGGAACTGAGGAAAGGACAGTGAGGGAAACAGAGTTGATGAAGGAAATACTTCCGGAACTTAGTAAGGGTTTTGGAAAGTCTGAAAATCCACAGTGGGAAGAAGTGATCATTCCTTACTATGAAAAGCCGCCGTCAATGTTGGAAAGCGGTGAAGGCTCAGGTGAAGATGAATGTGAAACTGAAGACAAAGCTGAGCCAAAAACAATCAGTTTGAGAATTATACGAATGCATCACTATTACATGGATGGTGCCAGTACTTTACTTATGATTGCGAACACATTTACCAAAGAGGGGAATTCTTTCCCGTACGTCATTGATCCATGCAAACCATTGAAGATTTCCAAATTGTCAATGTTCCTGTACAAGCTCACAAGTGTAGCCTTGTTTTCAACCACAATGCTCCGCAATTTAGTGATGCCACCTTTCTTAAGAACATCCCGGTTTAGTGTTAAACCAGATGCAAAAGGGAAGGTCCTGTTCGGGTGGACACGCAAAATTCCGATGGACGTGTTTCAAAATATCAAAGAGAAATCTGGGGTGTCAATGCCAGCTATTGTGTCCACCGTTTTGTCAAGTGCCATTAGAAAGCTGGAAATAAAGTATCCTCACACTCAAGGGAATATAAACTATTTAGATAACCCAGCTTATGTTCCAGACACTCACCCATTGTGGATAGTTGCTGGAATTTTTCCTTATGCTGCAGACAAGCCTGGTAACGAGCACATTGTGATTGAGACACAAGTAAATACGGCCGACATTTCCGGTTGTCAGAGATTAGCCATTATGAATGATGATTTGGGAAGGCTAGCGAAAAACCCGACGGTCACTGTGAACTATTGGTGTGTTAAAATGTTGGGCAGAGCACCGAATGTCATTTCAGAGATTTTTCTCAGTTTGGCATCATGTCCAGCAATTTTAAGTAACATTCCACTATGCACAAGAAACATTAAGATGTGGGGAACAGAGTGTTACAGCATTGTGGGATGGGTACCATTACTTGCAAATAGTGGTAAGCTACAAATTCATATTGTATTATTTATGTTTATGCATCTCATTAATCCATTATCATGATCGGATGAAAGCAGTTTGGTATGATAGAGGTTGTTATATACCTACATAAATATACATAACTTTAAAGATAACAACTTATGTACGCAGGCTTGGGAGTCGTTTCTGTAAGATACGCCGACCACTTCCGATACTGCATTCAAGTTGACTCCACTGCAGTGAACCAGGAGGAACTGGACTACTTTATCAGTCAGATCGAGCAACAAGCTGAGGAACTATTTTTAGAGACGGCTCAATTGAAAAGGAAAATTTCTACAGAAGCTAGTCTATTTCAGCGGCAAAATGCAGGGGCGTCATCATCAACAACGGATCCGAAAACAACTGACAGTACTGCTAGCTGCGATTTCGAAACGGATGACGTGACCTTCGTACCTGACACTTGTCTCAATAATAACATTATCTCCCGACAAGAAAATACTGGCTTTAGCATAGGGGGAGCCATCAATAGTGTACACTATTCCTTTATTTTTAGACTCAAGGATAGTTTTGAGCAAATTAAAGATGGAATCAGAAAAATTAAAGAGCAATGACGAGGAAACAGTAGTCTAGTTAATTGCATCTGCTCTTCATTATTCCTTTATTGGTATACCCCTAGTTCTTGCAGTCCAGTTAATCAAGTTTTTTGGGATAAAGTTGTTTTTTCTTTGTATAAAAATCTATCTCTCTTTGTTAGCTTCCATGTGATACGGATACGCATATATATAAAATAAGCAAGCCAGCTGCCAAAACGGTATTGAACCTGAAAAAATACACGATGGTGATTATTATGTTAAATTTTTTTTTACAGACATAGGTTTAGAGTTTAGATGCATAAATCCCCTATAAATAATTACACGCACAGGTAATAAGCATTTACCTATAAAGGAATAGGAATGTGTTTTATCTCAAGAACAAATTGATAGACTAACGCTGAATATACATATGATGCATTAAATATGTAGGTATGTCAATGCGTACCCATTTTTGTTACGCTTCAGCGTGAAATAAGGGGAAACATTATTGTGGAACTGGGCAGGATCTGCATGATGTTGCTTACTTTACGCATCCTTGCACAATTTTAAAAGAGTACTAATTGCAATTGCAACATAACCTGTCTTGTCTCTGGAGGAATATTTATGTCTCATTAAATTTTTTTTACAAACTTTGTATTGTTGAAAAAATATAGAATACTCTCCTCTCACTAAACAGAACAAGGAGACGTAATATTTAGGTACATAGAATGTACAGTCTTCCGATGATTATCTGTATCCTTTGAGTAAAATAATAATAGTGATAGTATATTTAGCTAGTGCATTGGTGAATCGATTTAGTCTGAATATAAGCTACGCGTTGCGAAATGTATGCAGAGGTAGGTACTTAGTACGTGTACTATAAAATAGTTTAACGTAAGCTTTGCTTTTGTACCGTGTGACTTTCAGATGACAGACATCAGACCTGATATGTATTTTGAAAGTAAGTATGTTATGTACAACATAGACAAATGAGCTGAGCTACTCAAAAGCCATAAAAGTAAAATGATAACAAGTCACACAATTGCTGATGTTTTCATTTGATAGAAATCAAGATAAATGCCAGTGTTCTCACCAGATTTGTTTTTAATTTGCTCTAAAAGTTTATGGCAAATAGTTATGGTTGTGACCTTAAAAATAGTCATAACACCAAAACATATTATGCATGTCTGCCATTTAAAAAACATGATAAAAAAATATAATTGTCTTGTTTTTATTCGTTTGAGCAGAGAATTTTGTTATGGCCATCATTTACCTGGTATGCACGTGCTATAGAAGTTAACATGTTACATTAAATGGTGATATATACCTAATTGCATTAATATTTCTCCAGCTCCAAGAAAAGTCATGTTGGCAAACATTAAAGACGACTAAAAAGTATATCATAAACACATGGCACGATTGGGGTTGTAGATGCTGTCAGTAGCTCTTCGGAAGTTTATGTATTAAGTAGAAACGCCAACGAGGTAGTATGTTACGCGTAACGGCGTAGCTTCATTTAGTTTTTATACTTGTATCTATTGTATAACCCCAATTAGTATAATGGTTTGTTAATTTTTTGCTCATTTCATCCTGCTCACTGAAATAAATCTCAATTTATGTATAGTATAGGATATATTATCTTCACACCTTCATTAAGATATCGTACAACAAAGGTATCATTTAATGGTACAGTTCTAGAAATAATTATTATACGCACCGAACTGAGAAAAAACTAGCCTATAGGTAGCTCGGAATGTTCTGTGATGTCCTTTTTTTAAAGTATTTGTTATGTTTTAGCCTATATCTATAATTTACATACGTTTACAGGTACTTTATTGGTTTTACATTGAATTAAATTACATTGAACTTGCCAATAACCAAATTCTTAACAGATGAATAAGTTTTAGAAAAAGGAATTTACAAAGATGGGCACAGAGGTAAAATATTGTGTTTGCTGTTGCATAAATATGCAACAAAAAAGATTAATTTTTTTTAAACGTGTGTAGGAGAATTATTGATTTATTGATGATATAACACAACTTGCGTGATATATATAATATTATGGTGTTTTTATTTTGGTAACACGAAATACGACATTAAATTATGATTTATGATTAATCATTAATGGTTTTTGTATTGTGTATTTAGAACTACATGTAAACCTAATAATACAATAATAGGCCTGAGAACAAGAACCAATGACGCAGAAACACATTTTTTGAAGAATTGCGCAATGTAGTAATCAAAATAAACTTATTAAATTAAATTGGTATTTTTATTGGAGCATATAATGACACGAGAAGGTTTATGTATGATGTAAATAAAGTTTAAAAAAAATGTACAATGTGTTCAGCCAAGTAGTCACAAGATAATGATGGAAATAAAAGAAGAAATGAATTAAAACAAGTTCAGAAAACATGAACGTTGTTGGTCGCGCATAATGATGGTCTATTATTATTACTATTACTACACATGTTATAATCTCGCCATATTCGCCATAATGTTTAGCATGCAGAAAAAAATTACATGTTCCATGTATTATATTATAAATCAAGCAACAATTCAGGAAAAAATGTTGGTTCCGCGAAAATGAAAGCAAATAAGCCTATTCATTATTCGATGGGATATGCTGATGAGGAAGGATTGATTTCAACATTTGTAATTTAAAACATACCATTACTATTGTAATACCAAAGGGAATGGAATTTTACATATGTAGTTAATGAGCACCAAAACACGGAATTAATTTCCTAGTTGCATGAAAAAAACTTGAACAATCTTCAATTGTAGATATTTTTTAAAGACTATGGCACGCATGAAAAATCCGCAACATTCATCTACACAAAATCTTAGTCCAAGCAATGGACTTGTCCAATTCATACAAAAGCATCTTATAACCTGGAATCGTTAAAATAAAGCGGTATTATTACATAAAAATCATAATGTATCTGAGAATGTAAGTGTGCGTAGTAGCGACGATTCAAAACAAATAGTCTTTTATTGTGTCCAGACATTGAGGAAAAAGTTTGCAAAAACAATATTATTTTAATGGGAAAAATAAATCATGTGATGGACACCTGCTTTTTAAAGAACGCAAAAGATAAATACAGTTTGTGTAAAGAAACCTTACATTTCTACATGCATACCTATTATGCAAACATGTTTTGACAGCCGACATAAAATAATCAAAATAATTTCATGTGGCGATGATTAAAATGTATGTATATCAGAAAATACGTAGGTATGTACATACATACATATTCATACAGTCTACATGTTTGCCTGTTAATAGTACAAAATAATTTGAGAATGACCACGACCATTTTGAAGTTTTTCTAATGTTTTTTTGCAGGTTTCAAGGTCTTCCGCAAGAGATACAAATGTATACAATAAATGCTACAAAAAGTTACCGTTGCAAAAAAATCATGGCATATTATTACAGAAGGAAATGCATATTACAATGGGACGGACAAAATAGCAAATTGTGCAGTAGTAGTTTATTCGCAAAAGGATGCTTGTTCCGCTCA
>JAHZNC010005556.1:0-57941 GCA_027744095.1 Zhuqinia jingwanae | reverse complement strand
ATTTTCACTCAAAACTATCATTAGACATAACAAGTGAATAATTATTTGTTTTTTAATGCTGCATGTAGAAATGGCCTTCCAAATTTCAGTTCACGGGAAACAAGCACATGTTTTAAACACACACATGAAAATATTTTTATTGCATGTATGTCTGCCTACGCGACTTATTGTTTCATCAAACTAGGTAATACTATAGTAATAACTTTACATTTCAATTCAGGGAAATTCATAATAGGTAGATTGAGGAGCGAGCAATAATAATACTCAACATTTTAACGAGAAGGGTGTAGAAAAACGTGAGCATTATGTCTGGTATATAGATTTTTTTGTAATTGTAAATAATGTTTACCTTTCTCCAGTGCCTCAATTTGATCATTTGTAAATGATGTTCGGTTTCTCTGAAGTTTTCGCTTCAGTCTCAGACGTAGTTGGGAGTCCTCATCGGCGGACGAGTTGTGATCAGAGTTCCCATCCGATGTTCCTTCACTGTTTACGTCTGCAAATATTACACACAAAAAACAAGCAACCCAATATTAGAATTATTATCCATGAAATTTATATATACATACCTTTATATTTACTAATTATTATTAGTAAAAAAATATCGTGTAAATTGCCATGTGATAATTTTTTTTTTTTTGCTAATTATTAATTATTGGCATTCAAAAAAACATATTGTTTCGTATTCACATTATTATTGCACCTTAACAATAGCAATACACTTGCTCATAATGAGGATCCCTGGAAATCTGGTTGATCAAAGCATATTTTTTTACACAGTAATTACAATGAATGGTCATGATCCACTCAAATATTCATTTGTGCAGAAATTTACATACGCAATCAATATTTCAGGGAAGATGTGCTCACAAATATTTTCTTCTCGTGTAATAAAGGTATGAAAAGGAAATTTTGTAAGTAGACAAGATAAACAGAGTCTGTGTAGCATATTATAATGTATGGTTCTGTTTGCAGAACAATGTTTTCCCACTTTTGCCAGCTTTTACTGATTGATTACACAACGGAACGGGAGAACGCTGCTGCGGAAATTGCTATCTCTAAATCTACAGCAAGTCTTGTTCTCGGGATGCTTACATATGGACCTTATTTGGCAACCATCATCATCATTACCACCGCCACTATATCAATGCTGATTGCAAACTGCAACAATCAACAAAATACTTACTTATCGTGTAAATAAAAACTTGCTCAAATTTCTGTTTTGTATATGTTCCTTGAGCAAATAAACAGGAAAAATGTTGGGACGATGATGATGATTACACGGATAATTGCATGTAGGTTGTATGTATGCATACATTGCATCACTCTCTCTCTCTCTCTATTTGGCAAACCATCAATCTGCCCAGCAGCAAAATGTTAGGTCATTCTGTAACAAGTTCCATAGAAAAGCAGAAGCAAATAATAATTCATGATGGCTGGGGAGAAGAAAGTCATCATCATCGTCGTCAATAGCACAGTTTTAGTGAATGAATACACATAACCTAACATATTGTATAATCAGTAAAATTAGCCGGGTAAATGTTACAAATTTGATCAAGCCGACTTTTCCTTTTTTTCAACTAATTTTTTTCTTCTCTTTCTCTCTATTCAATAATTGATCTTGTTACTTTATACTGCTACACAAGCATTGTTGACACTGAGAAAGAAATAAAGAGGATCAAGAAGACAAAAGAACATAAAAGGGAAAACCCAAAATCATACTGCTTGCCTGGGTGGTGGTGGTGCCCTCAAACAATCAATGTGAATGTGACCGATTGTCACGGTGTCGGTTGTTCACCAACAATAATAGCAATAGTAATACAATATCATTTTGTATAAATCCATCCCATGCTTTCTTCTCTCTCTCTCTCTCTCTCTCTCAACCAACCATGTCGTAGTGGTAAAATGATAAAGACAAAGCTATACTATGAAAGTGGTGCTTTTGCTGGTATACAATACACAATGTATTTATTGGTATTATCATCATCATGATCGTGATGGCACAGTATGAACACAAAACCGTCCCAGGGGGAAAAGTAATGAACTTGGCCTCATAAAACATGATCTTGTTATGTGAATAATGCCTCATGTAACTTTCCCTCTGTTTGTGTGTGTTTGTAAACGAGAAAGAGAGGAAACAAGTTAAACGAAAAAAATATAATGCATGGTAGTGTGTGTGTGTGTTACTCTCCATCCTTGTTTGGCCACCAACCTAACCATTCTCTGATTATAACCTGATGGAGTATTCTACTTTAACAACGTTGATTGAAACAAAAAAAATACAAGTTACATTGTCAGAGAAATAAAAATCATTATCGTCCTTCTCGTTCATCATATTTTCCGTCAATAATATAATGTAATTTCTCTTGTCATCAGCAACATCATCAGTTTATGTATCAGAAAGAGAGAGACAGAGAGAGAGAGAAAATGTAATAACTGCGCAATGAAAATATCTGACTGAAATGGAATTGGAAAAGAGGGTTGCAAAAGGCAAAAAAAAACCATTCCTCTTCATCCATCCATCCCTTTTACTCTCTTCCTTCATCTCTCTGAATCAATCAATTTTTTTTTGGAAAATGTATTTTGAGGAAACAAAAATTATTATCTCTTTTTCACAAGAGGTTGTTCATGATTGCGTTTTTGACCGAATTAAGTTAACTTGTAATGATAATAATAATAATTTTTCTGGCCAACAAATGTAATCACTTTTTATCAGTCACTCATTTTAATTTTTTTTGCCTGCCTGCAATAAAAAAAACTTGTACTTTTTTTCGTGCTGGGAAAGCCATTTAAAACTTTTTTTTCTTTTTCCACGTTTGTATAACAAAGTCAACTTTACTTAATTTCTACTTTACCGTTTCCTTGCAAACATTCATATCATGTTATTATTATGTGTTTTTTTTTTAAATATTGGCTATTCTGTTAGAAGAAAATGTTGTGTGTGTGTGTGTATATGTGCCTGCAGCAGTACAAGCAGTAGTAGTACAAGTTTGTTGAAGAAAATCAACTTACGAAAAAGTTGGCAAATTACCAAAAAAACCTTTTCTGTTCCATGTGCAATTTCCATCTTTCTTTCTTTCAGCCTTCGTAAAAAAAAGTTTTCACTTTTTTTCCCCTGTACAAAATAAGTACAATAATGATACACGTATGTATGTAATATACATTACCTATATGATGTATAAATAATATGCGCATATCATACAAAAATATTACACTGTATATATAAGCAGGTAATCACATGGATATGTATTCACAATATTTCTTGTTACTTACAGCTAAAAATATTCCTCCTTGCATGAGCAAAAAAACCCAATGTTATATACTCTCTCAGGTGAGTTGTGTCTTGTTTTTGGAGAATACCTGAGATACTTTTTTTTCCTGTAATACAAACAATTCCTTACGGCAACATAATATTCAGAAAGAAAGAGAGAAAGAGAGAGAGTGTGTGTGTGTGTACTTTTTTTCTTGTCTCAGTTTTCCCTTCTTTACTTTTACTCTGAAGAGAAAAAAATTTGCATGATTTTTTTATACCTTTTATATTTTTTTTCTTTCTTTTCACTATAAATTTCACTATCTTGGTTGTACATACCTTACATATAAAAAGTATGCAAAAAAAAACTTTTTTCTATCTTTTAAATAAAGAAAGTCGCCTGTCGACAAATGTGAAAGAATTTAGTGTCGTTGTTTCCATATTTCTTCTCGTCGTCGTCATCTCTCGTTTCTTTTATATATTTTTACTTGTACCTTCTTCTACGCTGCTATTGTTACTATTACAATGATCATATATGTAGTTTTTTCACTCTCTACTATATGTTCTGTTGAAACAACTCAGGTGGAAAAGCTAACAAAAAAATGCTTTCCTCTTCTTTCGAACATCATGTAGTCTCTACCTACACACTATTATTGAATATGCTGTTACAATTTTTTTTTGTGAAGGAGGCGGCATAGAGTTTAGTTATTTCAAATGATTTTTTCCCCTTCTTTTGCTGCTTGATCAAGTCTAGTCGTTGTGCCTTTTTTGCATATTATTATTTAATATTCCACAACTACTTACTATATGGCTATACGCCTACCGGCCTACCTACTACATATGTATGTACATGTACCTATACACGTTTCTCAATTTAGGGAACCTTTAGTAAATGAAAAAGAAGGTAGATTGTATCAACACTCCCGTCTTTGCCGTTGCTTTAATGCATGATGTGTGTATATGTACCTACCACCATCCAATTTTTGTAGCCAGAACAAAAAGTAAGTAAAATGAAAGAGCAGCAGAGCAATTTCATTATTCATCAATACAACAATATATTTTTGTAATTTTTGTATGCAAATATTTTTTTGGTAGATCATGTACATGTGCACATTTTGTACTACAGGGAACCTGTTATAAGATTTCAAATGAAAATGTAAAATGGAACATTATTTAAAAGGCCAAGCGTGCGGTTATTGTTAAATATCTGAGCTTTGAATATGTTTGTATGCGAGGAAATTTTTTAAGAAAATCATGTGCATCCGCAATTTAGCAAATTTACAAATGTCACATAGTCAATTGTTCACCAGAGTTCATTAAATATTATGTGAGTAATGTAGTTTGAATGTTGATTTTTCATTTGTTAAGGGACACGGTGGTGATACATTCATACGTTTTTAAACTGACGTACTATTACAAAATGTCCTATACTTTTAGCAAGTTTATAAAACAGCGTGTATGAATCTGTTATGGATTCTCCATTTCTACTGGATATACCCAAATTTATTATTATTATTATCATTATTTTCTAGTTGCCTATTGTGCCATACACAGTAGCAAACGCATTCGCAGCACACACAGTGCACTGCACCCCATTACATTTCTGTGCACACGCACATAACCCAACGAGCTCCAGCCCCACGCATACTTTTACATAAAACCCATATCCTTCACAACAACAACAACTACTATAGGAGTCGAAGCAGCAGCAGCAGCAGCTTTCTCTATCGTCATTGTCTCGGTCTCCCTCTCTCTTTCTCTCCATCTTCCTTCTTCGTCTTCTTCCTTCCTCCTTCGATTTACGCATGCACGCACAATAAATTCATTTGCCCACATGTTTTCGTCTTTTTACTGTTTGGATAGAGAGAATGTAGCCCTATACTACCACCACCACTACTACTACTACTACCCTATAGTATAAAAGTTTTTAGTGTTGATGATGCTGCTGCTCTGCTGCTGGTTGTGGGAGTTTCGTAGAAAATGCAGAGTAAAAGCATCAAGCAGCCATTACAATTTGTTTTTATACGCGAAAGAAAGGGAGAACGAGATGAGGACGAAGAGGAGCTTGATGTTGATGATGATGATGATGCTATTTCATGCATATATGTTCAATGTGCGTGCTGTTCTAATACATACATACATTTATACTCGTGTATACATAATATACATACCTCCTTTTTTTGGATTTCCCTGTTTCTCTCTTCTTCTTCTTCTTTTTTTTTGTCTTGTTGGAAGTCTGCTGTGTGAGCAGGAGAATGAGCAGAAGAGAAAAGTTGAAGAAAATGCATGAAACTTAGCAGGATTTTTCCTGAATGTGTTATGTAACCGGGTTGCTTGTCTTCACTTTTATTTTTAAGTGACTCACTCGCTCATAGTCATTCATTCATATAGTTATATTGAGAGAGAGAGAGAGAGAGAGAGAGTGTGCAAGTACAAGATATATATATATATATATCATCCATATAAACTACAGACTTCAGAGCAGATGGAGAAATTATATATTGGTATGTTTTTATTATACATTCAGTAGTTAGAATATTATAGCAGGCAGTCATGTAATGTAATGGGATTATTGACCGTGTGCCTTCATGCACCATCATCACTTTTACTTTCTACTACTGTCACCACCACCACTACTTCTTCTTCTACTCCTGCTGCTGCATTTATTTACGTCTTCAAAGTGTCACACTTCTTTCTACTGATTGCCCTTTCTCTGCACTTTTTTCGCATTACTGAATACTCACTCTCTCTTTCTTTCTAGTATGCATGTATATAAAGTGCCGTTTTTTGCTGCTTCTACTTCCAATGAATGAAAATTACTTTTTTTTTTGAGTGAGTAGACAGAGAGAGGGAACAAGATCAACATTTTTTTTCTGGGTCAACACAAAAGAAGTAGGGATATTACTAACAAGTGAGTGAAATGAATGAACAAGTTTTTTTTTTAAACTAGTAAATGTTTTATTCTTAATCATATTCTTAAGATTTTTTAAGTGAACAAATGAAAATGAATGAGAAAAGTTGCAACATTTCATTTTTTATGTTTTTTTTTCATAAAAAGGTTTGGGCGAGAGGAACGTAAAAAATAACACGAGGTGTGAATGAAAAATATAAAAATTTATTTTGTGAATGAAATGAAAATCAATTTGTTCATCATTGTGCTGGTATAAACTCTGTTGGACCTTTTCTTAAGAAATAAAAGTTTACTTTTATGAACTATGGTTTTTTGTGCTTATGAATAAGGCCTCGGTCTCGTTATCTTTACCAATTCGTATTTAAACCTCTATTGCTACGTGTAGGTGTACGTTAACAATACAAATAAATCAATTTTACTTTTTGTACCTCCTCCGTCACAACAAAGACCTGTATACTTGTTACGTTTTACATAATATGCTTTTTTATGTGTGAACGTGAGATATTTTTACAGTTGCTTTTGAATAGATTTATTTTTATTTTTAGAAATTCAAACCGGATTTTTTGAAAGCCTTATAATAAAGCATCTCAACAGGTGAAGAAGTTTGTGTCCACATTAAAGACAGTAAGCTAAGCCAATAATAGTGCAAGTTTTCCCATGAGAGTCTTACAAGCTATTTTTTTAAATATTTTAAATCAGGAGGTCTCAAGTTTTACTCTTGTCGTTGTACTTATTCTCATTGAGATTTAAATTTTCTCAGAGCACAAGTGAGGACAAACGATGTGATGACGTACAAACATACAAATAATTTCATACACACCATGTTACCATTTCAGCTCCGCAGGCTCACCCAAAAATCAGATTTGAGGCAAAATGCAGAGCAACAATACTCTTCTCATGTCGTCAAGTACTTTTTTCTTACAAAAAGTTTTGTACTGTAAGTAAGCATTAATCTTTAGAATGGTCTTGATAACGATGATGATCATGATGATGATGAGTATGATTTGAATTAGTGTGTATGTGTTTGTATGGTATTGTGTATGCATCTCATTGTCACCATGATTTGTAACGTTTGAATGACTAAAATGGAGAGAATTTTCTGATTCCTCTTCTTTTTTTGAATGATTTTCCCTGGTGATGATGATGATGTGGTGGTGTGTATTACATTTTGTTCAGGGGTGTTGTCTGCATGTGTCGTAGAATTGTAATGTATTTTGTTGTTGTACGATATATTGTTAAAGCGGACGGAGAGAGAGAGAGAGAGAGAGAGAGAGAGAGAAGACAAGAGCACAATTGACAATGGGATAAAATATGAAAATACAATAGCTTTTGTTCAGTACTACTCAGTGAGTCTTGCTTTACATTTCCTGTACAAAAGCCACACAAAATATAACACCAACATGTAAGGCCTACCATTTCACACAAGCAGCATGGTGATTGTGATGATGGTGATGATGGTGATGATGATGATGATGAGGAGTAAAAAAATAAGGAAGGTATGTATATAGTTAATATTTTGTAAATGAATGAAAGTTTAACAATGATATCTCAGTGTAACTCAGCACATATTGAATACCTACTTGAAAATTTGAAAATCTTTGCGAGGAGGAGGAGAATGATAATGTGAATTGCATTGTGATTGTCGTCATTGAAAAATAAAAATAAAATATTATGTACATGAAGCACACATACATATGTGTACGACAACACATGTAAAAAAAAAGAACTAAGCAGCTTACTTGACGATCTGCTTAAAATGATCTCACTCAACTCTCAACAAGTTATTCTACCAACAATGAACAATAAAATATAATGCCTCGGGTTTTTGCTGTTTTTTGGGGACTCTGTGTTGTTAAGTAAGTGTATGGAATCATGTGTGCATTACGTACGTGTGTTTCGTGTAGTACATATGTTTTTTTTCTTTGTATGACTCTCTCTCTCTCTCTCTCTCTCTGACAATAATGTGTACAACACCTCAAGTAGGTATTTATTCCGTTTCTTTATGTATGCCTGACAATCAACAATGCTTTATTTTTTAAATCGATTTTATTATTATTATTATTATTATTATTATTATTATTATTATTATGAGCACTCAACGACAGCAGTAGCAGCAGGACAAAAGAAAAGAAAAATTTTAATACCTGTGAGACCAAAAACATTGCATTGTGTTAAATAAAGATCAATTCAGAGAGTCACAGAATAAAGATGAGAATTGAATAATAATAAAGTGTTGATTCTTGGCAATTTCACACGACAAAATAAAACTGCGCCATTTGTGTGGATGGGTGACGTTAAATGATATTATATTTTATATGCATACTTTTAATGCGTGAATTTTCAATTATGTTTTTTTTAATTTCTAGGGTAGATTAATTTCATATTTAAAAAAAACCAACAACACGTACCTCGTTTATGTGGATCGTCTCTGGATGATGGAGGCAGTGGTGCAGATAGTGGCGTTGTTGGTGCAGGTAGTCCAATAGGAGGTCCTGGCGTTGTCCCCGGATACCAAGCCCAACCTGCTGCACTCACCGCAGCCGCCTGCCCGTTAAACATGCGAAGCTTGTCGTAAACAGAGTCCGGTGTCGGGCCACTACCTGATTGCTGTTCCTTTTGTGCGGCTAAATTTCTTAGGACGCGATTGATGGAGGAAACCTATACAAAAAAATGACAAACCAGACAAAATTATTAATAACGATGATAAAATCATATTGTCATATTGACCGTAACATTATACAATTAAATATTGTATTGGCTCGGAAAATACTCTACTGATATTCAGTTGTTGATAATAAGGGGAAAAAAACTGATTGAGTTTTTGGAGTGGATGAAAAAGCAAGTTCTCAGTCGTTATGAATTAAGTGATGTTGGTAAAAGGGAGGAAGTCTCTACGAAAGTTGGTTGAGTTTAAATTGAATATTGAAGTATAATTTAATTTTCAGTGGCAGTAAATTGTTGAATGGGTTGGTGGTGCTGGTGGTAGTGATGATTTGTTATATGGCAAGTTTGTACGATGATGTGATGATGAGGACGATAGGGCTCTAGGGAAAAATAAAATCTGCGACTTTTCTCCCTTCTTTTGCGTCTGTTGTGGTAACAGAAAAACACACATACATGCATACTTTCTGCTGTATGTTTCTTTTCCTTTGCCTTCAAACCTTTTTTTTCTTGTTCCATCACCATCACCATCATCATCGTGATCATATAATGCAATAATACATTTTATTTCTGTGATGATGATCACCAGGATGCTCACGCTCACACACAATCTACTATACAACAACGTAACTTTCAACTTTTTCCACATAAACCTTGCTTCACTGACTGCAATATCTAATCTTTTTAACATGGCCATATTATCTAAAACTTCATAAATAAAACCCTTTTTGTGTGTATGTCTGTCTCCTTCTGCTCTGCTGCCACTGGACCACGGAGGACTAGGGCTGTGTGGCGTAGGAGCCACACAGCCCTCAGCAGCAGAAAACAAGATTTAAAAACCGGAGAGAGAGAGAAGAAAATTTTCCCGTTCCACATTTTATTTTTACAGTTTATACAATGCACGGACAGGTTTATTATTAAGTTGATTTCCGCTTCAGTAGTTTTCATTTGGAATTCGGATAATAATTTCAACTGCAACAAACTGTGTTGCTGCTCGCCAGTTTGTTCTTGGTCGCTCTAAGCACACATTACACAACTCACAGCAGGCAGCAAAACCAAACTAAAAAAATTGAGTAAGCTTCTTTTTTTAAAAAGTGGTAACAAAAATACACATAGTTTTTGCTTTCCCTTCTACTTTTTTTTATTTTGGTTTTGGCTGCGTGGTTTTTATTATTCCATTTGAAAAATTTCTACTTGTTTAAATTTTAAACGATTCACGGCCATATCAACAGCTTTGGTGCTATAAGTACAACATGAAAAAGCACAAGGGAGAGAAATTGTAAATTGGTTGTTGAACAGCAACTTATATAAAATCGTGTGGCATGTTCTGAATAAAAAGTTGACATAAACAATGCAATTTTGCTGAAACATTTTTTTAATGTCAATGTCTCTTAAATAACTGTTCATTAATTGAACAATTTTAAGTTTAAATGATAATATTCAGATTTTATTGAGAATTCACCAGCTTTCGCGTGAAATATGCAAGTCAATCAATGTAGTCATATGGGCATTTACAATGAATCATCGTATCCATTTTTCATATAGAAACTTTTGTAGAATGATTGTGAGATCATCATTGCCATCATTATAAAATCTTATTCCCTGACTTGCCTTCCTCGCTTTTTTTTCTCTCTCTCTCTCTTCAATTCCGGAAGACTACTTCTCTGCTTAAAACTTTTTTATTTATGAATAAATACCAACTATTGTATTGAGAGAATGATTAGGGGTATCGAAATGATCACAGTATTGTCACTAAAGCTTTTACAAATAAAGTACAACTTACTCCTCCTCTCTCTCTCTCTCTTTTAACTGCAATTATGATGATGACGATGATGATGAAAGAGCATCATATCTTCATGTTGCTGCTGATGATGACACAATGGGACAAGCAGAAAAAACCGAACATTTTTTTTTGTAGTTTCAGATGCAATAATGCTTTATATTTGAGGAACAATAGGGAATCCTCTTCTTCTTTGGGTTGGTTTCATTGTTCAGCAGGGCAGAACGAGAATACCCATCCTTTTCATTTTCAATCTCTCTTTCTCTCTCTCTCTTCTCTTCCTTTTCCGCATTCATTCCAATAATATAAATAATGGTAATGATACGCCACATCACATGATCATGATGCAAAGGAAGGTACGTTTTAATGGAGTGAATGAACAATGACAACAGCAGGGCTCCATGCTGAGTCTGTGTGCTTTATAATATTGTGGTCTCGGAAAAAAACACAAGAGAGAAATAAAAAGGGGCCTAAATTTTGAACTTATATAGATCATGTGTGTTGACGATTGAGCTATTATACTAGGCGATATACACATTTATTAAGTATCATCGTTTCATGATTTTATATAAATTCCAATATTTTATTTTATTACGACCATGTATACTACAACAGAAACCATGTGTATTTCAGAATATTTTTATGAAAGACCAAAAAAAGAGAGAGAAGTGGTAGTAAATGCGTAGGCGTAATTTATTTATCCTTCCAAATCATCATGATTATTCGGATCATTCATTTTCCCCGAGGATGACCTTTCAGAGAGATAGAGAGAAGGACATTTATATCGATATATACATGTTGGAAATAAAAATTAAGTCGGATATTGAGAGGAGATGAATCCCATTTATTTTCCTTTTTTAAATACGTAACAAGCGTAACCAAATGATGATCAAGAATTAAGGAAAAACCCAAGCTAGCAAAAAATGACCCAACAAACAACAAATCCCAAGTATAAAAATGTTGTTGAGAAGCAAAATATATATATTTTTCATACTGCTTTTTTTGAGGACATCAACTCCACAACAGATAAAAAAATGCATATCTTCCACTTCGTCTAAATTCATAAATCAGTTTTTTTTACAAATGTACATTAGAATACATACATCATATATATCGAAATATTATGCTACGTAGCTCACTCACAATCACAATATATTTTTTTAAAGTAGGTAAGTAAGTAGTGTGGGTATTATATAATAATAGTATTCATTTTTTTTCTGTTCAAGGGTCATGTCATCATGCCACGTAATTGTGTTGTGTACGGAAGATCCAAACGATATGACGATGATGATGATCATCATCATGATCATGCCAGGCTTAAGGATTCCGTTTTCCCTATTTATTTTATATTTCATATGTGGTATACACATACAACATATAATAAATATATATATATATTTGTGATTCATGTTGATGTTGTTATTGTGTGTGTGAACCAAATGATGGTTCTCATTTTCAATGAGTGAAATGCAGCGTGCCAATACTATTCAGATTTACTCAGATGTGAAATAACATGGAGAAATGGGGTTTCCATTCTAAAAAGAAATCCTCACAAAAAAAATTGTATAAAAACCATATCCAAATTGAAAAAAAAAATGTTTTTTTTCTTCTTCTGCTATACCGTAGTAGTAGTACTGCTTGCTGATGGCTTATTTATTNAAAAAAAATTGTATAAAAACCATATCCAAATTGAAAAAAAAAATGTTTTTTTTCTTCTTCTGCTATACCGTAGTAGTAGTACTGCTTGCTGATGGCTTATTTATTTGTACTTGAGTACCAAAAATTGGTATAATTTCAACTTGTATGTGCTCAATACAAGTTTTTTTTTGTATGAGAATATTTAAGTACGCATATATGTATGTTTTCTATGTAACGATATAATACAATATAATGCATTTCTATGCAACAACCTTCATCTATATTCCAATTCCCGAAAAAAAAAATTTTTTATCTCAATTTAAATCGAATTTTGTAGTTGCAGTAGAAGTAGAGGTGGTGGACAGTAGTAAAAAAGTGATAGCCAAGCAGCAGCATAATAATGATGATACTGATAGTTGTACATGGTTGGTTTTATTATAATCATCATCCTTTTTTTTCTCGTCTTCATTCAAGCTTTAATTGAATTCTCAATCGTTGGGAAAGAATCGCTTAATATAACTAACGTGCATACTAATCATATATTCATCGCTTGACTTGCTTTATACGTAACGTAATTTGTGTGTGTGTGTGTTTGCCTATCTGCCATGGTAGCCATTAAAATAAGGAAAATCCACTTTACCGAATTATATTATCTTAGGCAAAGTATTATCCTTCTTCACTAACTATATACCTTGTAATATTGTAATATGTATTGAAAATAATAATAAAATATAAATATATTACACCGTATTACTATACATCCACAATTTTATATTTTTCTGTTGGTGGCGGCGATGGTTAAAAATGGTGTTGGTGTGTGTGTGTGTATATATATACGTTTCGTTTTATGTATTTTTTCTTCTCTTTTCTTCTTTTTCAAAAGGAAAGTAGAACCAGAAGAGCGACACGCGCACACACGTCAGCCTGTTCGTTCACGGATGCGTGAGTTTATCAGCTGCCGGCTTGCTCTGGCCTGGTCTGATCATTTTTCGTTATATTTTTTTTTACTTTAGCAAAAAAAAAACCTTTCGGATTCGGATCCCATAGAGTATAATATGTATACTGTGTGGATATATGTATATTATGATTTGTGTACAAAAATACATACGTGGCTTTCGGTTCTGGTGAAAATTTCACAGATGTTGGCACAAAAAGAAATGAAATGTATTCTAGCTGAAAATTTATCAGCAGTTTTTATAATACAACTAAACTAGTGATGCAAGCAAAGGCGCATGGTGGTGGCGGTGGTTGGTGTAGGTTTATGTACATGCGTCCCTATTTTCCACCAACACCACTGCCACCACCACTTTTGTTAGAATTATTATTATTTTTCCCTTGTTTCCCAATGTTATCACATTGTACTTGTGTATGTGTCAGTTCATTAGCCACCAATAAATTAATACAGGGATACACATTCATAAACTAGAACGTTCTAACGTCATAACTAAGTAGCCGAACAAATTTCTCTACCTCTGGGTAACCCACCACCACGTGGTTTATTTCAGAACCCTTGTATTTATTTCAGAGATGCTCTAATGACGTAGACTGCCGAAAACAGAATTCTGAAATTCTTTTTAGTTTTTTTGTGGATAATCGCGTGACATGCCGACATACATACAGCCGGACAGACAGAGAATTCGTATAAACTATCCTTCAAAACCCGGGCTACTTAATATAATGAGAAAATGAGAAGAGTAGAGAGAGAGTTGCTTGGGCAGTAGTGGTGGTGGTGGAGTCGTGGAGTGGTACAAATTTATAATAATGATATTATTTAATTTAGACAGAATCAGGGAAATATAATAGTAATAAAAAGGGACAGAGATAGTGTGTAGGTTGGGCGAGCTTTGCCTGCCATTGGTCGTAGACAAATAATCCTATTAATTAGGCTAGGTTCAAGTTGTGAGAAAAGCAGTTCAAGTAGAGCAATTGGGCCAATGGATAAATACACTGGAATACACGAGGATGAAGTTGTTGTTGTTGTTGATGATAACTATCGTAATGTGAGAAGTGAGGTGAGGAAATTGAGCCCAATTTTTTTATGTTGTGAATCAAACCATCACCAATGTAAATTACATTATGTAATGTAAACCAATGTAACACCACCAATGCATTCATAAACCCACAATATTCATTAATGTTAAATTGCTTGTTGAAATTGAACATTGAACTCGGAACGACGTATTTTCAAAAGCACAAGTGCATAAAATACTTACACCCACTTTTTTTTAAATTACATATAATGGATTGATTGCAAAAGCTGGGTATTTTTGCGAATTTTTTTCATGTGATCCTATAATTTTCAATTAGCTGTCATCCATGCACTTTTTTCTTCCATCCTATTTTCCTGCATTAATTTTGAATAATACTACAATTTTATTTTTTCGTAATGATATATTATTATTATTATTAAAAAAAAGGAGCATATGTACATATGTAGGGAAATGACGTCAAATAAAAGTACATTTTTCTTAAGCAAGTCATCATCAGAGATGTAAAAAAAAAACTGTGACAAAAGAATACTGGATCATTTTATGGCATCCTGTCTCCAACCATCATTATATATTCAGGAAAGCTATAATAATAAAATATTTTAGTTGATTTTAAAGTAAACTTTTTTACGCTGCTTTTCCTTCGAAAGTAAAGTAGAATGACGGAAAGAGAGATATATATATACCTAGATATATGTATGTACATCATATTCATTGAAATCATCATCCATGTATGTAGGTATGTATATAAACTACTTCCTTAGTACTACTATGATGCTGATTGATACAGTGCTTTGTTTGTGAGGTCGAGGGACTCACAGGATGGCATTATATATGTATTGTGTGTGTATATGTACATGTGCATGTCTGCCTGTGTGAAAAGGAAATGATGTTTTTTTTCTCTCTTTTCTCCTTTTAAAAGATTCTTCTTCTTCTCCTTCCCTTTCTCTCTTCAGCTCAGAGTTTTGTGAGTGACAGGCTCGTCAACGCTTCTCCCCAACTTTTATACCGTCTTTTGACTTCCATTCAACCACAAAGTAATTTGGATCCACGTTTCCAAAATGTTGCCTGCCTGTGAGACAGCAGAGAAGCAGAGCAGTAGAGAGAGAGAGAGAGAGAGAAAGAGAAAAAAAGAAAGAAGAGTGAGTTGAGGAGGATGAAGATGATTCCATGTCGAGTACAGACTTCTCTTATTTTCCTAGAGAGACTTCTTTAGCATCATCACAGTCTTTCCTCATTCTCTATTCTCTCGTTCCACATTACATACATATATCCATGTATATTCATTCCACTTCACTTTTACATGCTACAAGAACATAAAATTTACGTTCTTTTTTAGTTCTCTCTCTCTACGCTATATATACATTATATATTATACGTATGTATACATATAGTATACTCAGAGCTGCATCAACGTGTTTCCCTTCTTTCGAGAAAGTATCAACAAACTGTTAAAATAATATACCATACTGTTTGTCAAAATATCACAGCCACCACATCATATTATTAAACAGCATTTACAATATATGCTGCTTGTCATGTGCTATAATGATGATGAAAAGAAGAAGGATGATGATGATGATGACTATCAATACTACTACTGCGCTTCATTTTGCGTGATAGGCGGGAGAACAATGCATTTTTGCAAAGAGGTTTAACAACCATTGAATGAGTGACTAAAGTGGAATGCATACAACAATAAATACTAGATTTTACGGGAGCTTGTATTTTCCAAGTATCGTGTGGCGGTGGTGGTAGGTATACATGCCCAATGTACAATACACACTTTTGAGGACACTATGACTCAACATGCGGAACAAACTGATCCAATATGTTCGATTCAGAGAAAAAGGGCCTCCCTATTCAATTCTCTGTTGTTACAATGTAATGAATAATCATCATAGCACCTCTATAAGAATACAGCATATGTGAAGTAGTAGTAAAAGTAGTGGTATTAGTGTTTCCAGGAAGAGAAATGATGATCATGATGATGATATGGGAATTTTGTTTGTTGCATGTGGAGAGAGAGAGAGAGATAAGGTATACTAAATGGTAAAGAGAAAGCAAAACTAATGAAAATGACAGAAGCCTCAGCAGAAAACGGAAAGGCGAAGAAGAGAGAAAAAGAGAGGGAGAGAGAAAAGAGAAAATAAATAAGCTTGGGTGCATGTTTGTGACGGGCTAAAAGCGAAGAGGAAGAGAAGAGGAAAATTGAACTTTTCCTCCTGCTGTTACGTATTAAATGTAGATGCTGATGACGACGACGACGACGATGATGATGACGACGATGAGGAGGAGGAAGAATAAAATGGAAAAGGCAACGCATATATTATATGCATATTATAGTAGCATTCATTTTACGATGATGATGATCATAATGATAATCTGCCTAAATACCTTTTTTATAGGTGTATCAACCAACCAATCAAAGTGTTTGTGGGAAATAGTCGTTTGAATGAGCAGTCACCTTGTTCTACGCAGGCATACGTGTATACATCACATGCATGTATATACATACATTCATATCAGATCAGCAGGATTACCTTTTCCCAACATCATGATCATGATCATGATAGTCATCATCGCCATTTACCACAAAACTCACAACAACAATCTAAACAAACAAATATTTGCTTGGTTTTAATCTCACTCTCGCTCACTATTTTCTATATGAATATATGACCACTATTATTACCACTCCAACATTTTCTTTCATCTGACTAACTACATTTATATATGTCGTAAAAGTACCTAAAAATCCAAGCGAAAAGCAGAGTAAATCCATTTTATTTACTCAGTGAGACGATAATATGTCACTGTGTGAATTTAATTCAAAATCCAAAAATCGTACCCAACTCAATTCGTATTGCTTCTTGTGAATGCAAGTGAGTACGAAAATCCAAAAAAAATAAAATCGTCTTCTTCTCTTCTTTGCCAAAAATTCAGGCATATGGTATCATATTTTTTGTTACATACAATACATGGTAGGTAGGTAAGTATATTGTGATGTTGCTAGTATAGCCAACCATACAAAGTATTGCTTTCTTTGAAAAAAAAAATATTGTGTGGTCTTCTGGTAGCTCATATACAAAGAACGAAACATTTCTGTGTGTGTGCTGGTGATGGTGGCGGTGATGATGGTGCGTCTTCAGGTGGAAGGATTATCTATGCAATGGACCAAAGCAAAGGGTAAATGGTTCATTTGCTTCCATATCATTCACTCTGATGACCATGAAATGACTGACTACTACACACACTCTTTCCTCTCTCTACCACTGCTACTACTTCTTCTACTACTACTACTTATACAACTCCTGCCAGCCATCCATATGCACAAAAATTTACCTCAACTCAATGACTCTAAACAGGAGAATAAAAGAAGAAACAAGATAGGATAATGTTGATCATGATCATGATAAGTCAGTTACCATATTATTCACTTTTCTCTCTCTCTCTCTCTGTATGTGTTTTGAGTTGTGTCACTCGTCGTCCTACAGAGTTGTCGTGTCGTGTGTGTGTGTGTGTGTGTTACTTATGTACAAATAAATAAATACATTTTCTGCCTCAAAACTTGTTTACCCTTTAATTTAGCACTGACTGAGTTGTCATAAAAGAAAATGTGGTGGTAGTAGTGGTGGTGGTGGACTGAATGTACTACTACAACTACTTCAACACCGTTTACCACTACAGAAGTAGCTAAATAAATACACACACACACACACACACACACAAACGACATTTTCTCTCGTTGGATGGACCATGTAATAAATAAAGTGCTCGTGTAAACAAGTAGAACGAACCAAAGAAGTACATTAACATGCATGCTAGAACTTACTTTATGCTTGATATATGCTAAAGGATGTTTTTGACGAATAATGCATGCATGTGAGTGTGTGTGTGTTTGTGTGTGGTGGAATGTGGATTTTGTTGGCAAATCTATAATACGACTTTCCTTTCGGTTGGTTTACTCTTCATTCATTATTACATTCCCTTCAAAACTGCAAAGAAACATTTTGTACATTTTTAAAAATATATATACATATATTCTGGTAATCTAATACCTTTCATCATCATTTATTTTCTTCTTGGGAAGAAAACTGGACTTGCTCTGTAAAACTCTTCCGCTTGTTCACCTTTCATCTCAATTTATATATTATAATATGTGTAGGTATACATATATATTTTTTTGACAGGTGACTACTATATATTCACAAAAAATTTGCGATGCCGATTGAGAGTCAAAGAAACTTATCTAGATTTTCAGGTATGTAGGTACGTACTCTAATCTACTCGAGTCTCACGTTGTTATCATCATTTTATCAACATAATCGTCTTGTTTTTTACCCTGTTTTACTACTACTACTGCTGTCTTAAGATTAAATGAAAAAGAAGACTCCATTGAATAATAATGAAAAAAATTATTTTATTGATTTGAAGTGATTTTGACTGCCTTTATAAAATTTAACCATTGAACACAATAAGTAATCTTTGCCCTTTAACTGGTTTCTCTCTCTCGATATAATCTTAACGCAAATTCGAATCAACTTGATAGAGTAAACAGCGGTTTGATCTTTTGAACAGATCAATGTCAATACACACTTAGATACTCGCCCATCATCATGAGGGTAATGGCCACAAGATATTTTTGCTCAATTTCATTATTTGAAAAAGGAACAAAAGCTGTAACTTAAATCTGCTAAAAAAAATGGATGCTCCGTCGGGCGCTTAATTTTAAACATTTTAAAGGGTACACACTAGACACACACGCACCCGAACACAAGTTTGTTTCTTATTGTATGTAGCTATTACGTCCCTATCTCAAAAAACTTAAATCCTGTATCAAATATCATAATAAAAATAGTAAATAATAGAAACTATTGAAAAGTGTGGATTGCTGCTGTGTAGCCGCGTGCGCAAAGTTTTATGTTTCACTTCTCGCTACTCATCATCAACAACATCCATTCATCTTGATCACTCCATCAAAACATCTTAATTTCATCCAACAAAACACTCCTCGTCCTCATCCTCCTCCGCAACTGCATAATATTTACATGCTCACTTTGCCCCAGAATCATGCATTCTGCTCTTCACTTTTTTTTGGCAGCATTACCAACATCATTGCCACGGACTTGATAGTCCTTTGACATGTTAACAATAACAAATTGTAAAATATGAGTGATGGTTTATGATGGTATGAATGAAATATAATAATAATAATAATAATAAAAGATGTATGAAGCATCATAGGAGAGCATTGTTGTTGTTATTGTTGTCTAGTCATAATAACAATATAGTTTTACTGGGAGATATTAAGTGCTTTGTAATCCGTGTGGTGGTGGTTGGTGGTGATGGTGGGTCCAGGCAATTTTCTTTTTTGATTCTTTCTTTCTCTCTCTCTATCGAACACACTTTGCCTCTCAATTCTCTCTCTCTCTCTCTCTCTCTCTCTCGTCACTCCACACGTCTTTTTTCTGTTGCATTTTCCTGTCTGTCAGTATGTTTCTTTATTAGAGAGTAAACTTAAATATCAAAAGAGAGAGAGAGAGGGGAAGAGAAAAAGAAAGATCAGGGTATTTTGTTCATCCCTTCTTTTCTTTCATTGTGCCAGCGTGATGATGATCATCATCAACATCAGCATCAACGTCATTGAAAGTTACAATAGTTCCGTTTATTTGTTCCTTGATCGGTCCCTCTCCCGCTTTCTCTCCATCTCTCTCTCTTGTTGGGAATGTTTCCTCTTGTGCCACACAACACGAAAATAGAAAACAAGAAGGAAAGAAACGACTGTTACCACCACTGCTGTCCCTATTTCTCTCTCTCTCTCTCTCTCTCTCTCTCTCTCTCTCTGTTCCCCTATTATTCTGACTCTGATAAGTTGGGATTTCCACTAACAACTACTAAACTAACTCTAAAAACTCTTGCTCTTGGTCTCTGACAACCAGTTTTACACAACAGTTTCCTTACACATACACATACGTAACGTAACATTACAAACACACAGTGTATATAACAATAATGCAAAGGAAAATAATGTGCATTAAAATGCGTATGCACATTTACAGTTTATTTTTGGTTGCGCGTATAAAATATATACATCCATCTATATCACTTTTTTGTACGTGAAAAACTTGCCTCCTTTGCTTGGCTTCTCTCTCCCGTGCTGCTTCTGCTGGATGAGGAGAATTATGTCGATATTATTTGTGTTCATTGGCGTGTAAGAATGCTTTAATGCCTCCAGTAGTGGTAGTAGTAGTAGTAGTGGGAGTAGTAGCAAAAGCAATGTAAGTTGTGCACTCGGGCATCTCTCTTTCTCTCTCTCTCTCTCTCTCTCCGAATTTCCCTTTTGCTAGATGGATTGAGCAGCAGTACATATACACACACACTGCTTGATTCAATTCCAACAACCAGGCAAGCAATCACATTGTCTAAAATGCAAGTAGGGAAAAAAGCGTTTCTCTGCCACAAAATTCTCATGATGCTAAAACAAGTATATATATTTACTAAAGAATGTACATATGGTGGTAGTGGTAGTAGCAAAAAAATAAATTCCTCTACTTTACTCCTCTTGACATTCCAAGTATGCATGTTTGTATTTACTACCGTCGTCGACACCACCAACATATCAGCATCAGCTGCGCACCATAATAGTTGATCACTAGCAAAGGAACAATAGGCACAACAACAGAAAAAATCCTTTGCAAAACGTGAATCATTATTACAAATGCTCAATTAAGTGTTTCATTTGTTGCTATAAATTCTTTAAAAAAATATATATAAAAAAAGAGGAGGAAGAATGAAAGAAAAAAGGAACAAGGTGGAATATAGTATTCGCCTTTAAAGAGATGAGGATTGCGGAGGCGGCACAGGAGAAAAGGCCAATATCCTGTGACAAGTAATGCTGAAGGAAGAAAGGACTGCAAAGCAGAGGCAAGTATGTACCCGAGAAAAAAACTAAAGTGAAATTAATCTAGTACGTCAACATGAAACAACGACAAACAACAATAACAGTCGATTTTCTTTTTTTTTCTTCATAATTTGCTTTCATAATACATGTTTTGTATTCATTTGTATTACGTTATTGGTTATATACCTAAATTTTCGTTTTGTTCAACAAATTGCCTCAAAAAATTTTTTTTTTAGAATCGCGATAATATCTTTTGTCGTCTAATATACTCGATATCGTCTGATGGTGATGATCTCGTTGTTTACGTGATTCAAAGTTGAATACCTCACATTATGCTACACAACAAGAATAATAATTATAATCACACATAAATATACTCCTTTTCATCCTTCAATGCACTACTATTCTGTATAGTGGAAAATCTTTATAATGGCAAAATTCACTCCATTATTGTTATTATTATTATTATTATTATTATTATTATTTTCATCAATGAATGGCTTGTAATTAAAAGTCTAAAAGACTGATGAGTCTTGATGTTGATGACTGATGATGATGAAGAAAAAGACTGCAGATCATTATCATTCCTTTAAAATCGATACAACTTGTAAAACAGCTACTTATTTTGAATCTCGCACTGTTTTCAACACGCATCTTAACCAACACTTGTCTCTCTCATTGCTACATTGAAATTTATTGAAATATTTTGGTTGTCGCCATGAAAGTATTTCCATCTTTGGATGAGTACCGACCTACATGCGTAGGTATGCATGTATATAATATGGCCTACGCTTTGTACTTTGTACTGTTTGGGAATAAAGGAGAACTCAATAAAAAAAAATTCTTTTCTACCCACTTTTTCCACACATATTGACATTCTCATCATTCTTTTATTATACACCGTCCTTTTTTATTATTATTTGTGCGTGTGAGTAGTCAAATTTATTGTACTATTGACTATTCAGAGGATGATAACATGATGATGATGATGATGATCATCATCATCATCGTGAGTATTGCGATGATGGGGTGACATGGAAATGAGTTTGAGTGTCGACTTTGATACGAAATCCATATGCACAATCTCATCCTCCACTTGTCGTTGCATTCATATTGCATTTGCACACGCGGGAGAGTCGACGTCCTACACTACACAGCACATAAAAAACATTTTAATGATCCTTGCATACCGCTTGTAATGGGTTATTCTGGCGGAAATTTTTGGGAGGATGGAAAGGAAGATAGATAGAATGATAGATATTTTATGCACAAGGAAAATGAACCACATCGTCGCATATCGTCGTCGTCGTCGTGATTGGAATGAGCGTGAGTCAAAGGAAAATTGTTGATACTTCCTTCTCCTCCTCATCTGCAACAAAAGTAATCCTTCACTTCCTTTTATGAGAAATGATACAATGGCGTGACAACGATAATATACTGATGATCATCAGCATAATAATAATAATACACGCTATTATTATTATTATTACTACTATTATTATTGCTATAAAAATATATTATTCAGTATTTTCTAAATGACCATGGAATATAAAAAAATTATAATAATATATCTTGGATGATGAATATGGGTGAAAATATATAATAATATTCAACCCTTTTCTCCTTTTGCCTCTTCCGTCATTCGTCGCCACCGAAAAAAAAATATTATTTTGTTCTTTAAAAAATAAAATAAAAACCTTGTGTTAAAAATAAACCCAAAAAACTGGATGAAAGCCTCTTCACTTGTTGTAGTAGTGGTGGAAGTAGTAGTAAAAGACAAAATTTGTATGCGCGTATAGTGTGCTTGTGTAAAAACGCAAGGAGAAGAGGAGGGATAATATTATGCAAGCATGAATGACTTCAAAGACGACGTGATCTGCGAATTATATTAAACAAAGTTACTATATATACACGACAACACACACACACACACAGTCAGCTAGAGTGATATTATTATGTATATATATATATATATATATATTTTTTTTTTCGAGAAAGGAAGCAAAACCATATATCCAACAGAGAAAAGCAATATGTGCATTATTATTGCGTTCGTTCAGTTTCCCTATTGCATTGCACTGCGGCTGGATTGTCGCCTTGTGATAATAGTAATTTGTTCAACCCTTTTTCCTTCTTTTCTCTTTTTCCAACACAGTGTCGTTTTTTTTATCTACTGCTGTGCTAACACAATTTGTCCCATTCTTGAGAAATTTTTATGCTGCACTGAACCTCAGTCAAGCGAACGATGCCAATGAGAATGATGATGGCTATGATGTGGTGATAGTAGTAGTAGTAGTAGTGCTGCTGCTACTGCTGATGCTGTGTGGAGAAGCAATACTCAGAATGATGGTGACAATGATCATCATGATGATGCGACAAACGGAAAAAGTTTGATGGTGGTGATTTCGCTGTTTTTTTAGGAGAATGATGCTGATCTGTGCAATATATATATATGTACACTTTGTGTGTGTGTGTGTGTACCCATAGTTTGTAATGCACTTTCTATTCTTATGTATGTGAACAATATATATTATTATATATCTTGTTTGATTTTTGTATTGCTTTTCGAAAAATAAAATAAAAATTAGTCATGTCATGTACAACATGATTCCTTGAATGCAGTCTGCCTCTCTCTCTCTCTCTGATGATGGTGATCATCATCATGTGAAATAAAACGAGTGAAGAAAATTACGATGACGATGATATTGCACATTGCATTATATACAAAAAGGGTTAAAAAAAGACAAACCGCATATTTGGTATTTTTTGTGTGAGTAAGATGTATGTACAATCAGAAAATTTACACATGTACTACTGCTGTTATTATTATTATTATTGTTGAATGCCGTCGTGGCCGTTGTGATGTGTGTGTATGTAGTGGGTACTGTGCTCATTATTATTAGCCAGACAAGGGACAAGAGCGACAGTGAGAGAGACCGGACAGAATAATGTGTGTGTGTGTGCCAATCCAACCGGATACGAATGCGTTTAATGAGTCCTCTTTTTTATTCTTCCATCTTCTGTTGTTGAATGTCGACAAAAACGACGACGACAACTGAAAAGTGAAAGACCGATTGGAATTGAGTTGAGTTGAAAGAGAGAGAGAGAGTCTGCATGTATTTATTTAAGAATTAGATTCGGTTGACGGAATTCATAGAAAGTGTTGTTGGTCTATGGTGTTGCTCTCTGCATGCATTGCATTTGTTCATGTTCTATGTCCACATTCTCAACAACTCAACTCAAATGAATAATGCAACTAGCTATACTTCTAGTTAGTACAAGCGTTGTCGTGTACACTTTTGTTGTTGTAGTGGTGATCATGATGATGATGATGATGATTATGTGTGAGAAGAGGATTGAGTTTAATTTGCCAGTTTGTTAGGGAAACATGATAATCAATATAAATGGTGCAATGTAATTTGGAATATATTTCCAAAATATATCCTAGCTTAAATGTTTTTATTTTGTGCATAGGTATGCTCATCATCATTCATCATCACCATCATCGTCTCATGTCAGAAATCTCTGATTTGATTTGTAATATGAGAACTATGAATTGAATATGTACCTATAGATCTACATAGGTATCCATCTCTATTCATTTGCATTACTCAGCAAAATTCGCAATCAGTCTGAGAAACATGAGAAACGATAGGTATGTTGATTAGCTTTTCAGTTGATTTTAGCTCATGAAAAAAACCATGTCATATTTAGGTAACTGTATTTGAAAAGCCTTTTCTTCGTAGGTTTTTGACAAAACATGTACAAAGCTCTAAAAATCCTTTAATTCTTTGCCATTTTCTACAACGTGACAACGCATGGCAGCCAATTAGGAATTTTATTGACCCAAGTATTTTTTTTTAAATATATAATTTTTCAAAATGTACATTTGTAAAATGTAAAAATATTGTTTTCTTAAAAATATTTCACTCACTGATAAATTTTTTTAAATAAACATTCAACGAAATTTTACACGTGAAACTATAGTGCAATGGAATACGAAACTTTGAGAGACTTTGATGATGAGATGAGATGACGACATATCACATGTCATGCATAAAAGTGGCTAATAATAATAAAACTAAAAAGGTAGCAATGATGTGTAACACAAAAAACCAAGTCAAAGGGTACAAACTAATGAAAAAAAAGTGCTCTTGACTAGACAAGTTTTTTTTTAAGTTTTTTTTTATTGATATACAATTTCCCAAGAAATGTTCCAAAAATAATATTAATAATAATGAAGCACAGAGCAGCAGCCCCAGCAGTCGTATGAACATTAACATCAGCAATATGTGTTTTTTCTGTCATATTACCGGTATTTCAGTTCCCTTTATAGAAAGAAGAATTTTCCTCCATATATATCAAGTGGGACGAGATCAACATCACCATCAGTCAATACACTCTACTAGACTACTGCTATATCGCTCGCTCGCTCTCTCTCTCTCTCTCTCTCCTTTCTCACTACTACAGCTACTCAAATATTATTATTCCTTAATATTTCATTTCTCCTTTTTGACTTGCTTGCAGGCAAACTTCATCTACAGCTTTCCACATGACTGAGTTGATCATGTTGACATGATCGTCGTCGTTGTCGTCGTTGTCCTCATCGTCCTTCTTATTTTTATATATATGTATTATTACTATTATATCCTTACATTATATCAAAAGTGGCTGGTCTCTCTCTCTCTCTCGCTCTATTCTAGATTATATCTCTTCTGGCCTCACTGACTTGACTCTCACAAAAACATATATAGCAAAAGAGACAAGCTGAAATCAAGAAGAAGGACAAAAATCTTGCTCTTATAAAAATATGTTCCTTTTGTGTGTTCAGTTCTCTTCAAATCATATTTTCTTTCACTGTTGTCCCAGTCGACAAAGAAGACGACAACGAATTCAAAAACCTTTATAATTCTCTTCAAGAAAAATAAAGTAATATAGTATTTCTGGTAGCAAAAAAAAATATATATCTGGAAGGTTGAGAAAGAGATAAGGGAAAAAGCACAAAAAAAAAATATTTAAAAAAATTTGAAGACGAAATCCTAAGACAATTTAAGAAACTGGTGGTAATATTCTTTTGGAATTAAAGTGAAATTTCATATTTGAAATAACAAGTGGAAAAAAATATTAGGAAGATTAACAATAACAAATTTTTTTTCGATCTAAGGTAAAAATTAAATAAGTTCCGTATGAAAAAGTGGATAAATTGCCATTTAATCAACTTTTAAATAGCTCCACTTCTACTGATTTCAAAAGCATTAGGAATAATTTTGCCACAGGGCATTGATCTCCATTCGAGTGTATAACGTAACAACGTAAAAAGAAGAAAAAAAAAATTGTAACGTGGTAACTAAAACCACTCAAGTTTGGCTTATATTTAACCTTTTTTTCCCTGTGATGTTGTCAGCTTAAATATGTATACCTATATATATATTTAATGTTATTTTGAATGCATGTTCTTCGTGTGGGTTGCGTTCTGAGTTTTTTTTTCTTCCTCCCTGTCTTTCTCTCAAACTGAACATTTATATACTCACTATATTCACTGTGCTTGTTGTTAGCAGGTCTAGTATATTTTATGTACACTGACGAGGACGACGACGACGACGTAACCAAACCATTACGAGCCAACCCACTGTGACCACACACTACATCAACCGTCATTAACCTTTCATGATGAAAACACATTAAAATTTTACACAATCACCAGCAACATCATCACCGCCGTCATCTTCATATCATGCATACCATATACAGCTAGCACATATGAGTACATAGTAGGACACATGTTGTAGTCTTACAAAAAAAAATGTTGATAAAAATCCATGTGTGTGTAATTTCCATTAAAATGTACTATTTTACTTTTTTCAAAGCTTCTCGCCTCGCCTCCAAACTTCAAAAAAAATATACAAGCTAGCAAAACATAAGGCGGGCGGGTATAGAAAAAGGAGAAGAAAAAAATCTGATTGTTTCAGTGAACGAGTGAGAGACAGGAAAAAAAATATATAGAAAAGTAAAACGAGACCAGTTTTTAGCTTCCAAAGTAGAACGGCAAGCTGGCCAACATTATCAAATCAAACAACAAAGTATACATTTCTCTCTCTCTCTCTCTCTGTCTGTCACTCTTCGTATCTACTTCTCCCTCTTTTGATTGAATAAGGTTAAAGGTAACTACAACATGGGATTTATACAACTACCACCGATTTACCGACCGACCACATTGTCATCATCATCATCACATCACCACATCAAAATGCTTTTATTTAAATACTAAAAATGCAGTGTGGTATTTGTCATCCCAACTAAATCCCTTTTTTCTCTCTGGATATACCTATACTTTTTACTGATGCAAGTAAAATGCTAATATGGTGATGATGATAATGAAAAAGGTAAGACCAACATTTTTTGTGTTAAACGTTTCAGATTGGGATGCACTCGTAAATAAAAACAAGAACACTGTTTCATAGTATAACACTGGTTATTATTACATGACGATTTACATAGGCAACTCTACATTTAATGGACTAACATGTCCGTTGGTTGTGTTTTTGATGATGATGATGATGATGATAGAAAAAAAGTGAAAATAAATGTAACAAACTAAAATCATTAGCATTACTATACGTATCACATCCACAGTCAGTCGGTATCAGGGTATCATCCAAATCATCATCATCAACATCATAACCAAGGTTTTTCATTTCACGACAAAGGATTAATGAAAGGCTCGAGTGAATGTGAAAATACTTTGACGGAGGATGGATGAGAGAGAATGAACGAGAGAGAGAGAGGTTATCACATCTGACCCATCTCCCCCTCCTCAATTGCTTGCGTTGCTCTCCGCCCGGATTTCTCCCTCTTTATTTTTTATATTTATTTTATATATACACACACACACATCTATCTTTTTATTTTATTCCACTTTAGAAAAATACACACGTACAAAAAAAAATAGGAGCGGAGCAACTCATGAAAAGAAGACAAAAATAGCTGTTATAAATATGTTCTGATGATATGGGATGATGGAACATGTTATAGGACACATATCAGTAAAAAAAAAATATTCTCTATAGCCAGAGCCAGATGCCAGATTAACAAAACTGAAAATCAACTATTGTTAAAAAAAATAAAACATTCTGATATGCTGCTGCTGCTGCTGCTGCTACTACTACTACTAGAAGCAGTAGTAGTAGTTGAAATAGTCTCACGTATTTATAGAGCGATTACCACCATCGTCGTCATCATCATCATCATCTTCATCCTCACCACAATCAGCTTCTATTTTTAGTACTAGTATTTTTTAGACACTGAGAATACCAGCGCGGTGAGCAAGACGAACAAGGCTTCGCCAACAATGACATTTTTTTTGTTCTGGTGGTGGTGGCGGCGGCGGCGGCGGCGGTGGTGGTAGCTTTGCTTTGCCATCTTTTCTGGTGTTATTTGGTGGATGTGTATTAAATGCAAGGGAATTTAAACAGCTGGCTAAAGTATTAAGAACGGATGGATGGTTGGATGGATAAAAAAAAGGGGAAAGCGAGAGAGCAAGTGAGAGAAAGAAATATCTGAGGAGAAAAAAAAGGAATTTTTAGTGTGATTTGATTTACAGGAAAAAAAGTTTCATTTTTTTGGGGAATGTATCTCTCTTTCTCACAGTGTGCTATACTACAGCGACTACTTATGTAGCAACATTTTGGTTTTTGTTTGTTAACACAAAAGAAAATATTATTATTATTAATATTATCATCAAGTTATCAATGAAAGAATACATAATAATGTGCATTCATGAATGGAGCAAAGTTGTTGGAAATCAAACTTTTTGGATAGCGGAATGAAATGTTTGCATGTTCTTCGTTTGTTATTATTTTTAGTGTTATTATTGTGCAGGTTTCCATGGAAGGTTAAATATACTTAATCTAATTACTTAATGAGTTCTAATGACTAATTGTTCAGTTGCTGGGTGAATTTTTTTTTTTAAAGAAAAGAGAAAAAGTATGCTAATTGAATTAGGATACATGAATCTTGAAGTTAGCGAGTGTGCACAATGTAATTGGCACCTACTCTTGTGTGCACACTTCTAATTCTTTAATATTAACTCCAACAACAAAGAAACTGTACACAAAAAATAAATAAAAGATAAACCAAATATAAAACCTTCTTTGCGTGAAAAGAAATCCCTGAGTTTACATAACAATATTCAGGTTGAAAGGCTTCAGAGTGTAGAAATTGGATTAAAAGTAAAAATTATGGGCTTATCATTAATTTGTGTGTACGCACTGCTGACATTTTTATATGCATAAATAAATATTTTATCTTGGTTGTTGAGCTTACCTGCCCAAAATTTTGGAGACACAGCCATTTGACACTTGGAGTATTCGAGAGATATCACAAGGTCGGGCTCCAGAGTGGGCTAGCTCGACGATTTTTTGTCGAGTGGAGTCCGGCAGGGGACGCCCATTGACGTATACGCCGCCCAGTTGATTGATACCACTGTGCCCTGTTTCAAATTTCCGCAATGAGTCCCAATAATCATCTACAAAAGTTGAAACGGTCATGGTGTCAATACCACAAATATAATTTATATTAAAAAATTCTCGCACATGTAAACAATTGGAGGTATATTAAAATATACACACATAAACATAATCACTTTATTAGGTACATGCATCCAACATAATAATTATATCACAATTCAAAAAATTTATAACTTGTTTCATCTACCGAGAGAAAAAAAGTTGTTACATAATATGTAATAGTCAAACTAAAAGCACGGTACCAAACCGAATTTTGCACCAAAGAATTAAAACAACTCAGCAGCCGGAAATAAATTAAAGGATTAATAAAATAGCAAGCAATGCTACAACATTATTATCATCATCTAAATACATACTTGTTACAAAAAAGTGTCATCGGGAAAAGTGAGAAAAACATCATGTATTATTACTACTACCACAAAGCCAACAACTTCCTTAAGTATTTTAACCTTTCACGCAGTCACTTGCAATAATAACCATAAATTATATACCGCTCATTATACATATTATTATTATTATTATTATGAGATGAGACTGTGTATGGGCACTTGAGTGCCCCTGAATAAGACCAGGTTGAACATATATTTACAACTACATTACGTTACATATAAAAGTACACATAAATGCTTGCATGCATATAATAATAATAATAATATATTATGTATGTATATTGTAATTTGGTGGTGGTAGTAGTAGCAGATACTTAACTTTGTATTCCTATTTTCTACCCAAGTACTTTTACTACTATGCTGGTTGTTGGTGGTGGTGGTGGTGTTCTGCTCTAGTGAATGAATGTAGTTATGCATAAGTCAGCATAACCGTTTCGTTAGACTAGACGCAGAAAAAAAAGGAGCAACTCGGAGAGAGCTTATATAGTCGACCTTCACGACTCGTTAGCTGGCCAATTATGTGTGCAATCATGGCCAACATTTTGTATGCTCTCTCATACATGACATTATTATTGTTACTACAGCACCACCGCGCACCGCCAACGAGGAAAAGGGCTTATATCATAATAACAATATGTTATAATACTCTCATTTTTTTGACGAGTAGAGAGAGCTACAACAACATTAGTACTTTTTTTTCTTGATATTATTATACATTCTTTCTGCATAATATATAAAATATGCATGATTATCATTACGCTTTTTCCCGTAGGAATCCTGTTTCCTTAAAACATTTATCGCGAGAAAAAAAAGCGGCCTGTTGACAAATGTTCAACAGAGAAGACGCGAGCTTGGTTGTCAGCACATGCAAGGCTGTATATTATAGTATGCTTACTCCATTTTAAATCAATCTTAATAATGAAATCTCATTCCAATTGGCTAAGTGATTTTGTTAGTTTGTTCTTCAAACACATCTGTTACATCCCATCAAATATTTTCCACTTGAACTGAAAATGTTCCTACCATTTTTGTGTCAATTTTGCTACTACCTTTTATGTGATTCTTCACCTAGTCCCGTTTTTTACATGTTTTATTTTTGTGCAAAAAAAAGTGCTAAAAAAAATTCTACCTTGAAACTAAAATAAAAAGATCAAATCATCAAATAGTAGTTGATATACATTATACTTGAAAGATAGTTTATATCACGCGAGAATGCATACATAGTTGATGGTATATATAGAACAGGTAAAGTGGAAGAAAGGAGGGAAAAAAAGTACATAAAAAAGCGAGAATAATCTTTTACATCTTTCTACCATGAAAAATCGTACATGATCCTTTTTCACTTGACTCGACACTGAAAACGCTTACTATACTATACTCCCACCACCACCACCACCGGTATGCTTTTTTTGTGTTGCTCTTGCTAAAAAAAATGATATGTATATAAAAGAATAGAAGGCAGTAGTAGAAGTAGTAGTAGTAGTACGACGTATATATTACATTAGCATTGGAAACAACAAGCCATCCAGCGAGAGAGAAAACTGCGTAAACTAACCAAGCAGCAGGAGCAGGCAGCAGCATAGAACAGCAGCATGCTTGCATGCATTCACGCCTCCTCTGTTGATGTTGTTAGTAGAGTAAAGTAGGAAGTTTGAGGAACTGAAAAATAAAATCCTTCCTCCTCATCCTCCTCCTACAACAGGGCTACATAATGATACCAACTCCACATGTTACACATACATGCATATCACATCACACGTATTTAGGCATAAATGTGATACTACCGTGTATATACGAGCCTAATGCGATGATGATTATGAGCATTGCACGACGACGATGATGCTGCTGCTTTCAAAGTGCTTCCAAAGTCAAATAATGTTCGAAAAAAAAAAACTTTTCTCTTTCTTACTTACTTTTCTTGAAAAACTATATGTATAAAAAATAAGAATGCAATCGAATCTGGATCGTGCGTCAAATAAACTTTAAAAAAATATGTGGCACGGCACCAGAGCAGCAGCAAAAATTCGGGGGTTAAAAAAAGAAGGTTTCCGCTGTTTTTTTTCTATATTGCTTACTTTGAGTATGCTCACGTAATTCTTGTTCTCGTTACCTATGTAGGTAGATATGTACAATATAGTATATTCTCGCGTAAAATTTACCGTTTTTATCACTTTTTAAAAAAAGTCGATATTTCTTGTAAAGAAACAAAAATGTTGTTTAAATAACGAGATTGTCAAGTTCCATGAAACAATCACATTCCGTCGAGCTCTCTAATCAAACAAAAAAAAATGTAGCAAATATAATGCTAGTAGTATGAATGCATGCATATGCTGTATATTTCTTAACCCAAAACCTTCCTAAAATGCTTTATGATAAATTTATGTCTACATGGTTAAAAGTGCATGAGCATTTTTCTATACATTTTTTTACCTGTCTGCTCATGATGAACATTGTGATGATGATGATGACACATGCCCATACAGTCAAAAAAGTATAGAATTTCCAGTTTCGTGATGATAAGCAAAGGAAAAGTTTCCAAAAGTTGTTTAAAGGATAAAAGCGTTTGTACGGGTTACTTAATACAACAAAAACTAAAGAGACACGCATTCTTGTTGTCTGCTGTCTCCGTCATCATCATCGCAATGATTTTTTGTTGATGTTGTTTTTTTGTTACAGTTTGAGTATGATATCCGATTACATAATGATCTCCTCTCTTAAGTGAAGGTCTATATTATTTTATATACCTATACCTAACTCATGTGGGTAAAAATGTTACTGTTTATCGTGTAATGTAAAACAACTCATCATCATTCATTTCGTATCACCACCATTGTCTGCAGTAGCAATACATGGCAGTTGTAGTTAGATGGTAGGGTGGTTGATAGGAAAAAATTAATGTACTTATTTTAATGCTTGTTACATACCAGCACAAAAAAAACAGCTCACTTTACAACAGCAACTTTGGTTTCTCTCTCTCTCTCTGTTTGTGGATCCCCTCCTTGTCGATTATTAGCTCGACCAACAGCAAAGAACAAAGTAGAATGGGGAATATAAAATGGGCGAGAATGCTACTGATGATAATAATGATGATGCTAAATACGCAATGGGCACATGGAATGCTCGCTCAACACCTTTCCACTATACACCATTGTTGTTGGCTCGTCCCTCTGTAAGTTGATACTTCATTTTTTCCTCTTGTTATGATTTATTATATTTTGGTATAAAATTGAAAAGGTGTAAAATGTGAGCGCGCGTTATACATTGCCATGCTTGTATCTCTCCTCTCTAGTTTAATTTTTTTTTATGCGCAAAGGAAAGAAATGTATATATAAAGAGGAATTATTCTGGTATAAATAGCGGGTATCGTATTAGAACTTTATTTTATGGTTAGCAAGGCTAACTTAGCATCCGCCGTTTCCCTTTTGCCTCTTTTTTCTTCCTACATACATAAGTACCATTTTTCATTTGCATTGATTTGTGTATAAATAAAAGGGGCGTGTGGAAAATAGGAAGTGAATTTGTAAGGAAGCTTTATTTCATAATATTATGTTTTGTGCATGCTGGTGGCTTCCTAAGACGAAGTTTGCTACATAATATATATGCATTCCTAATACTTATATAGTTAATACACGGCTGGAAGTTTAATAAAAAGGAAGAAAAAAAAATGCCGACTTGTAAGTTTTGAAGCTTCATCATAATAATAATATAATGGGTATTTTTGTTTGTGTATATTGTATCATGCAAAGCATGTACATGTTTATTATTATGCATATACTTAAATCCTTTGTAAATCTGTCAATAGGAAGTATCCTTAATTCCATTCAAAATCCAGGAAAAACGAAATAATACATTTGATTTTTAAGAAGATTTTTTTTTACATCAAATGGAATAAGTACATACATCATAACAAAATGAATAATGACAGACTACTTTACTTGAGAGTTGAGGATTTTGAGAAGTTTTTTTTCTGTGTGTAGTAGAAGAAAAGCTGAAAATCTTTTTCCCATCAAAATATTTAGTGTTTTTTTTTCGAGAGGATTGATTGAATACTACGAGGTGGTTTTGTTACGTTTATGTAAATATTTGTATGCTTATGTGTTTGTGTGTATTTTGTAAACTGTTGTCGTATAGCTCTTTTGACAACAATAAATGTTGAGTGTGTTGGTAATTTTTCTTCTTCTGAGGTAGCTGCTAACTTTGTAATGTTGATGAGAAGATGAAGTGCAATGATGAAGTGAAGAAGCAGCCCCCTGCTTGTTTGGCAATGTTGTTGAGTTTGAATGGAATATGAATTGAAAGAGAGAGAGAGAGAGAGAGAGAGCGGGCTGAACATGAGAAAGTGTGTTGGTTGGTCGTCGGTACAATGAAAAAGTATTTTTTTCATTGTGTGTAGGTGCTTGTTTATAACAATATGATTATGATTACTATTTTGTGTTGATGATGATCATGTGAGTGTGTGTGTGGTGTGGTTCATTCTATTCTCTATGGCCTTCTTCAACAAAAATGTATTATTATTATTATTCCATATTATTATGTTTATTCCGCTGTAGGATTAATGTATGTGTATTATTCATAAAGTGCTCGGAAATACACAAAATAATATAAACACACTCAACAAGAACAAGAGGGACTTGCTGATATGCTGTTGATCAGAGAAAAGCTAAATGGAATCTTATAAGAGATTCATACACAGAATCCAGGGACTTGAGTGTGTACTGCGAGCAAAATAAGGATTTTTATTTTCAGCGAATCATTTCAAAAAGAGCTATAAAGCTGTGTATAATATATTATATTGTTGTTGTTGTACAAGTAAGAAGAAGAAAAAAAGAGGCAAAAAAGCTGTTGGTGGTATAGAGGGAATATGGCGGTGATGGTGATTGAGATGACGGTGATCTACTTGTCTTAAACATGAGTACTTTCAAGTAGCCGAAATCATATTTTATGAAGAGAAAAAAAAAACCCATCATCATCGGCACAATCGCCAATCCTAATTCTCATATATTAATCCGTTGTCGAAACGTTTTCCCACTTTGAAATACTTAGATTTACAAAGTAAGTAAGTGTATTATCTAAACTGAAAAAAAAGATAAGCAAAGGAATACTCTTTTGGACTTTATTTATATGATTTTTTGGTACAAGTAGACACAAGGAGAGTTGGCTCTTGTACTCACCCTCATTGTTTGATTTTCATCTTTTCTCAATATCCACAACATAATATTTGGATTTTTGGGTACGCCGTCGTCGTCGTCGTCGGTGCGGTCAAAACAAGATAGAAGCATGTACATATAAATATTTGAGATATTATATGAGTATACAATATACTATGAACATTATCAACAGTGAATATCTTAAGCTTGTAGAATTTAGGTTGAAAAATAAGTACACTTTATTATTGAGTTTTGTAAAAAGAAAAATTGTGAAAAATAAATAAATTTGTTCTTAAAAAAATATTTATCGACCAGGCAAGAAAATGATACAACAAGCTAGAAGGTTAAAGCCATATATGTTATATTTATGTATGTATATATCATGCTTAGACACAGTTAAAAAAAATACAAAAGAATAAAATAGCAGCAAACTACAAAAGTTTATAATTAATTTTGTTAATTTGCACAATGCACTTTTCCAATAATAATTTTTTTTAATGAGAGTATGTTTGAGGTTCCCACTAACCTTTGTGTGGCATCTCTGGAACGGCACCAAGAGGGTGTTGTAGTTTGCAATGAGCCACGGCGAAAGACAACTTGATACACTTTTTGGTTTACACACAAACGTTTATAAATTAAATCATATGCTTGGAAATTGGATCAGGTAGAGGAACTTTTAGTGCAACTTTGTAATCTTCTCCTCTTGATATACTTTTTTAGAACCTGAAAAAATTTATAAAAAAAAAACAACATACATTTTTTTTGCATTCATCTCCTCATAATACTCATATTTATATTAAATAACATGATTCTATTAAGAGATTGTGTATAAATAATCTAAAAAATTTTTAAAAATAATAATAAATGTTTGCTTTCTTGACTTGACATATCATCATCGAGACTGAATAGCAGTGCAATGTACTCATCATGTACATTTCACAAGTCACCGAGAGAATAATGGAAACAAAATGATGGACATGAGCAGCTAATAAGGTGGGTGCAAGTTACTTGAGATATCATCATCGAGACTGAATAGCAGTGCAATGTACTCATCATGTACATTTCACAAGTCACCGAGAGAATAATGGAAACAAAATGATGGACATGAGCAGCTAATAAGGTGGGTGCAAGTCATCCTCATTTGTGTACATGGAAATATAATATTATTGTCGTGTGTGTGTGTGTGTTTGTGTAGCGATGATGGAATTATGTCACGTCCCTTTCCCTCCTGTATGTCGTTCTGTCACGCTTTTCTTTTGACCTCTTCTGTCTCTGCTCTGCTCTGTTTTCACTGTTCATGTATAGTATTCCCCAACGCAAAGTGAGGAGAGAAAAAGAGTGTTGAATTTACAACAACAGCAACAGCGCTGCACCACCAGCTTAACCTTTTGTAACATCAACGTTATCAGTCAACGGCACACCACCATCAACAGAAAAAAAAGGAGAAGGAACAACAACAACAACAACAACAGCAGCAGCAGAAGAAGAAGTACAAATGCATATTATTATGAGAAAGATGATGATGATGATGATGACATCAATATTTTTTCCTGTTTAGCTGACAAGGAATATAATAGAATAATGGGGGCATTGTGTGTCATTTGATGTATCAAAAATGGTTATCCTTTCATCAGCTTAGCATGAAAAATCATATTGACTCTTCTTCTTTTTTAACTTTTCGCACTGCATTTGCATGCTGACATACCCCACACGAATTAGATCTCAATTTGGTCCAATCAATATTTTTATATTTTCTTGTCACCAAACAAACAATCAATGATACTGATTGTACCCCTCAGATTGCAAACACACAAGTAAAAAAACATTTCATTGCACATACTGGAGTAATACTTTTTTTATTCCACTTTTATTATTTCACTCTACTTGACAATCATGTTTCTGATTTATGGTGGTGATGATGATGATGATGACGAGTGACATGGCATTATATTTACATATCGTTTTTCATGAATTTCACTAATCATTACTATCTTCTTGAGCTCTTTGAATTGAAGAATGGAAAGCTGACTTGAAACGACTTTTTAGCTATCCAACAATCAATTGTCGTTTGTAGTAAAGAATGACTTGTCATTTTTCTGTCCCGGTTCTCCCTCTTGTGGGGATCTCATGTAGAGTACCGTTTATCAAATGGTTGCAGACCTTTAAACTTTCAACATTTGAATTTAAATATCTGCTCTGATCTGGTGTTTTCTTTGTTGCTTTTAATTAAGCTGCTATGTTATATTGTATACTTTTGTGTATGTTTATGGGGTCTAAAAAACGGCGTTACATGAGCATTTTTTTCAACAAGTGGCTCTAACTTTGCAATAATAATAATAAAATGATACACAATTTAAGATTTTTTAATATTTTGTATGAATTAATAATACACATTATTTCGCAAATTGAAAGGCTATGACATTGAACCTTTATATGATATCTATAATAGATGTGTTTGTTGAAAGTTTTTACTTTTAACATCAAATAAATCTATAAGTTGTGATGGCAATACAGCCAATTCAGAATAATAAAACTTTAACATCAATACCATCTTGTCTTTGTATCGAAATTTACTAAATAAATTTTGTATTACAATTCGTACACAAACACAATATGCAATAAGCAACTTTTGTTATTTTTGTTACGATTTACAACAATAATAATCATGAGGACAAGGACAAGTCCAAAGTCCACAAAATGCACATAATAGTATATAATTTTTTTTTTTGATATTTGCTCACAAATGTATTTACCAACGTACAATGTTTGTTGGAAGCACTGGGAGTATAACAACAAACAATACTCAACAAGCGAAATAATCGGTCAAGGTTGATTCCAATATATAAAAAAAATGGGTCTACTACGCCTTAATATACCAACTCAAACATCATGACCATCATCATCATCATCTATTTGATTTTCTCCCAAAAAGTCAACAATTGTCCCCCTTTTACGAAAAAATAATTTACTTTTTTTTCTCTGGGAGAAAATTGTAAGGGCTGTTAGTGTGGGTATTTTCTGTACAGTGATCTATTACCTAATATAATGTACTACGGAAAAAATATACCTTGAATCAATTTTATACTTATTGTGTTACGATTACACAAATTCTTATTTGATGACGGTACGACTCTAAATTTAATATAAAGTACATCAACTTCTTCTTCTTCTTTTTTCTCATTTTGTGTAGTTCTTTGATATTGGGAGTAGGATGCGAGCACCCAACAGATGATGCTGTTTTCCTGCTGTTTTATACTGGTATGTTGGCAAAGTACATAACATACCTAACCGCCCACATCACCTAAATAAACTGCGTACTACTACACGTGTATAATATGCACATATATAAAACTAGTAACCAACAAAAAAAAATCGAATTCAATTCAATCCAATTCTGCTGCTGCTACTCCATTTCTTCAAAGAAATTATCATTTTTTTTATGTAGCAGTCATCACTTGAACAACAACAACAACATCACCTTTAAAAAATATTCATTCACAAAAAAAGGCAGAATATTTCTTATTTTTTCTCGCCAGTTAAACGCCCTTCTTTTACTTGTTGAGTAACTTAAATTTAAAGAATGTAAAAAAATGATCTAAAATTCTTTATATTTTTTCCCTTCAAGATTTCTTTCATTCATTCAGTGTGTTTTTTCTTCCTTTTCATCCAATTTCTCTTTCTTGCATAACTCATACTCCTCTCGTCCAAGAAAATGATGTATAAATAAATGCCTTTTTCTTTGGGTATTTGGGTACCTTTCGGAGTCGACAGATATATATTTTTTTAATGTTTGATTTGATTACTTGAATTTCAAAATATACATTTTTCATTTCATTCACAGATAAAAAAATCTCTTTCTTGGATATACTACGTATGAACTGATTTTTTTCCTCTCTACTCATGTAATATGTTACTATAGCACAATGGCACTGCACTTATTTGTTACCTATTATTATTTTCATTGTTGAAGTGGTCAAGATAATATTTATACGTTTACGCTAATACTTGACAGTCAACAACAATGTTGATGTTCATTCATAATAATAATAATACTACTCAACAAAGGATAGTCTCTGATCTTCCAGTTTTGATTATGTTCTTTACGTTAGACGTTACATACATATGTATATGGTTTAAATATTATATAACATATAAGCTAAAGATGACATTTTAAAACTTCTTCACTTTGCTTTCATCTCATCTTTTATAAAACTTTTAACAATGAAATAATGATATCTGCTATATATACAGCAGCAGTTAGTTTTTTTTAAATGGAAAAGGTATATATTATAAGTAAGTCTACGGGGCGTTTCTATTTTCAGCAAAGAAAAGAAGAGAAAAATAGTTTTCAACTTTTTTTTATTTATTTTTTTTTGAAAAGGTGCACCCAAAAAAATGGAATAATAAAATAGATTCAACATGTTCACCCGACAAATAAGAATGATAATAATAATATGCCACCACTGTTACTTGTACAACTACTTTTAACAACAAAAGTCGTCTTGTCCCTCTTCTATACCGTTGACTAATGTGCATAATTGTGATCGGGATTCATGCATACACACGTAGTAGCAGCATAACAAGCTTGCTCAATAAATACAATAAAATAAACGCATGAATGAGAAGCAAAAAGAAGAGAAATGAAGAGAATTCTCAATTTCTTGTCCTTTTTTATAAGAAGTTAACATGCTATTATAATAATATTATGTACATACATACATAAAATGCATTTTTGTCTGTTGCTGCCTTCTTTTCATTCAAAGTTTTGCTAGATTATTACTTACTTTTAGAGAGAAAAAAAAATTACACTCTGTATGGCACAATAATAATAATAATAATATTCTTGTATGTTTTGCCTGAATTAACTTTTTTTTTCTTTGTGAGGAGTAACCATCAAGTTTTTTTTTCGAACAAGAGTATTAAAAAAATCTAGAAGAATTGTTATTATCATCATTGTCATTATCATATTACTATTATTATTATCTCTGCTGAGTGTAGAAATTTTTTTTTGCCAAAAATATAAGGAAGAAAAGTGATTTTTCTTTTTTTTCTTTTTGCATACATGTATGTATGTATACTCCAATGCTACCAACTAAAGTGAAGAGTCCCTTACGCTATTGTGTTAAATCACTTGTAAATTTTATGAGAATAGTGGAAATAGTAATAATACCAAGAATGATTAGCTTATTGGCTAATGTAACTATTTGACTAACTTGTGTCAAAAAAAAAAGTTTTACTTTTTGAGGATATCAACTCACTCATGATGACATTATTATATATGCACATACATATATGTATACCTACACCCATATGTACATGCTAAGCTTGCAACTACTTCTGGCCTGCACCTGCTCAGATTTCAGCATTAATATGGCTTGACAGACACACTAAAATTTTATGATATGGGGCGACTTGAGAATCTCTCTTGAATCTCTTCACCCTGTGCCAACGCAATAGCAGTAATGCTAACAAAAAAATTGTTAACTAAACGACGGTTTATTATTCAACGCAAGTATACACTTAATTATAATAATTATAATGTATCGCACCGAATAATTAATTTATAAAATAAATAAAAAATATTTTTTACATACCTATTTTGGTAAAAACAAACAACACAAGTCATTGAAAATGAGCGTCACACAATCGTGGAAACTTTTTTTTTGTAGAACTTGGGCACATTTATTATGCAACAAACTTTATAATAATTACGTATTTATGTCAAGTACTCTAATTCACTGTGTTGCATTATGTGCGTATAGGTAGTTGTTGTATATACATATATTTTTTTAATTTGACGTCTAAAACACTTAATCGGTCAAACAGTTTTTACCATAATAATTATTGCTTGGCTTTTACAAAATGTAATCATTAAAAAAAAGTTTTGTCAGTAGTACCTAGAACTGTGTGTGTGTGTGTTAATTAAAACGTTCAACTTTTCCAAAGTGATTTGTTGTCACAAATACAGATAAAAGCACACTTCTTTTTCTATCTTGGTGTTATTAATTTTTTTTTATTGGTGATGATGTCATTTGAAAACAAAGAAAACTTAATTCATAACATTGTACGCAAGCACATTGTAAAAAAGGAGCAATAACAAAAAAAAGACGTATACATGAATTACGTAACGACAAAGTGATTTAACTTATTTTTGTCACTATCACTTTTTTTGACACAAAAGCACTATAATCATAACATTGAATAAAGATACTATAATAACGTCCTGTTATTAACTACAAATGTTCTAGCAAGAGCATTCATCTCTACTCATCTATCTATCTATTTGTGTGTCTCTTTATGTTTGACTGTTGTGTTTGATGTTAGCGGCTTCTTCACATTATCATATAGATAGATAGGCATATACAAATACATGCATACATGTATACGTATTATTGTAACTTCCACTTGACTTGATAATACGTTCAGTTCTCTTTGGGTTTTTTTTTCCTGGTATTTCTTTTTGTCGTAAAAAAATTTATATTCACTTGTATCTTGTCATCATATTTTTTTGTATGTTATTTTACAAAAAAAATTGAGTCATGTGTGTGTGGTTTTTTTTAGTACAAATGTAATGAGTTTTTTTTTCTTCTTGGGTTCGTTCTTTTTTGATGGCCAAGGTCACAATGCTTACGGATTATTGAGAGAATCTCAATAATTATGTAAAGAATGGTAAAAATGATGAATCACTGACCTCAAAACCAATTGAACAGATCACTTTATTTTAAGTTTAAGTCAATTGTAAAACTAATTCACACATATACAAACAAACCGGCTAAAACAAAAAATTATTTTGTATAAAAATGTTAAAAATTCAAGTAAGTTATCTTATTCTTCTTCTTTTTAATGATCTTTCACTTGAACACCAACAAAACAATAAAACAAACAATACTTAAAAGTTGTAATAACAAGAACAGTGTCAATTTGTGTGTTTATACTTTTACTTATTTTTGTGGGGAAAGAATAAAGAAAATAAAGAAAATAAAAAAACTATACAAACTGCACAAATGCACAGTGTAATGTAAGTATATCTGTGTATATATATTTTTTTTCTCTTTTTTTCTTGTTTCTTTTACTTTTTTTCTGCAACGTTAGAATAAAAAGTCTTATTTTTTCCGGCTTCTTCTTCTTCCTACTATTCCTTCTTATTCTTGCACACACACAAGTTAAATGTTAAATGATGAGGAATAACTTTATCCAGTTCACATTAAATTTGGTTTATGAGGCTTGCAAAAACGGGGAGAATCCACATGGTTTTTAACACTCACTTTATTCCATACTACTACCCACTTTCCTTGAGACTTGTACTACTACTCCTACTACTACTACAGTTGTTGTAGAGATAGTCCCTCTCTTCTTCTTCTTCTTCTTCTTCTTCCTCTTCGTCTGCTGTGTATAAACGCACACTCACTCGGCGGCACAGTCAGTCCAGTCAAGAGAGCAGTACTTTTTTATGCAAGAAGCAGCAAAGAGTTACCACAAACTACCAACATCACTACAATATCACCACCGCTTTTCTATATAAGATGATGATGACAGAAAGAATGAAAGAGAGAGAGAAAGAGTAAGTTTTTTTAAAGGAAGTAAGCAAAAAGTGTTAACTTGATACTTTTTTTTACTACGCTCAATTTGTAAAAGTAGCAGACAGACACAGTCACACATGCACACACTTTTTCTATATAAATTTTGACGGTGTTTTTAAATTCCTTCTTCTTCTTCGCTGCTCTTAGATTGCACTGATGAAAGTTGCATGAGAGATGTTTTCTTTCTATTCCCTTTTCTCCCTGTCTGTTGAGTATATGATGATGATGAGTACGAGAGTTTGAGTTTGAGAGTGTGTGTCGCCTGCTTCTGTGCGTGAATGATTGAGTAAGTATGACTGTGGCCTCCCTCCTTCTTATAAACGACCCGTGTGTATTTTTACTGCTAGTACACAGGATACTGTGATGATGATAATATTGCTCTCACAACAGTCCACCACACACTCACTCGCTTTGCTCTCCCAGCTCTCAAGTGAAGTCGGAGGAGCAGCAGCAAGGCAACAACAAAAACGGAGCAACTTGACACAGCCAAAGTAGCAGACCAAAAGGGAAGCAGGCAAGCAAAAAGGAGTAGAGAGAAGTGGCAGTATGAACTGAACAACAGTAACAGCAGCAGCAGCATCCAATTTACGGGTGTAGTGCTGTAGACTCATATATAAACTTGGTTCTCTCGAAAAACTAAACGACGACGACGACGACCAAGAGACTTGATATGAGGAACAATCCAATCCAATCCACGGTTCCATTCCATCTTTTCACTCTCTCAAAACTCCACACTTCACATGTACAAAACTGCGTGGTCTGTGTGCTTTTACTTGTTATCACACACACACATGACATTATATTCCTTATATACGTGCATCGGGATGATGATAATCATCATCATCATCTTTCATGTACCTAAAGGGAGTCTCTCTCCTCCTCATATGGCTCAGCGGCTGTGTATGTGCAAGAAAACGAGAGAATGATGAAGATAGAGAATGAGGAAGAAAAAAACATTTTCCTTTTGTGAATTTGCCAAAGTAAATGGATATTACGAACAAGGAAAATCGTATACTGGACTGTTTACACTGGTTCATAGTGGTTGGAGTAAATAGAGAGAAAAAAAGCCATGTAACAACAAGCAGTAGGTTGAGCAACAAAACAAAAATAAATAAAAAACATTTAAAAAAATATCAACCGAAAGGCCATATTTTTTTTAAAATCCTGATTATATAGTGAAAAGCCATCAATATGACCTCACTTGGCCTGTTTCATTTTTATCTACCAGTTAGCGTGCAATTATTTACAATAATCGGCATAACTAGATCAATACTAAAAAATGCAGCAACGATTATTATATGAGTAAGAAATCATAGAGGTACACGCTGTGCCAGTCAGTACTAAAAATAACTGAGAACAAGACAACAGAGAACGGGTTACTTGCTGCATGGCTCCTCATTTATTTTAACCTTTTACTTTCTGTGTTGTTGAATCAGTCAACATGATTGTAAATCATCACTATATAAATACATAATATGCGGCGCGCGTTTGTAGTACCTGTCATCGATTTGAGTGATTCATGGGCAAGGATTTTTTTTTGACAAATGGGCCGATTTTTTTTGGGGGGCTTGTTTAGCCATTGTTTAGTCCAACATTCCATTGTTTAGCTGAGAAGATATAATAATGATAATGACACGGAAGGACACTTTGCTAATAAGTAAACATTTTACCATTAGGCCTTTTCGGTTTCCTTTTTTGTGGTAAAGGTAATAAGTATAGATGTATATTTAAAATAGAAGGACCCTAAATTCTCTTGTAATTAAATGCTACACGCATAGTATAAATACACACTCATCAGAGAGAAAAAAAGGCTCAAGAAGACTAACAAAAGGTAATGATAGTATATTATCTGTATTATGCATATATAGATTAGTTGAAATTCATAATGAGAGCGACTGGCGTCGGGCTGGGAATGATGCTATTGATATGAAGAAGAGGATCATGATGACATGATAGGACGACGGCAACTTCTTTGAATGCATGAGTATATTTGTCTTGAATGACAATAAAGATGCGTGTGTCTACGCTAAATTACTGTGTATTTTGATATTGATCAGCAAAAGTTCCAAATATTCTACACACTACAATAATAACAATACAGACAATGTGTATGACAATAGGAAATATATAAATATATATATATTTGAGAAAAGGTAGAGGATTGATTGTAGTACCTTGTACCCTTGTGTGACGGGAACAACTAGAAGAAGAAGAAGAGGAAGACGAAGAACGCATAACCTGGTTTTGACTCTCTGACTTTGAAAAGAAAATTGTGCGAAGCAGCGCGTAATTTGATTTTTTTTTAAATATACAAAGTCAGCAGAAAAAAAACATCTCTATGCTATGCTGCCGGTTAAAAAAAATGCAAGAGGATAAGGATAAATGAAATGGAGGAGAGAGACCTTTGCAAATATATGCATATATATATACAGATATATACATAGGCAAATTTATATATGGGCAGATAATAACATTATTATTATGTTGATATACATACGCGTAGTAGTAGGAGTAGTAGTGCAGAGTAGATGCATGCATGCATGCATGCATGGTTATAAATGCGTTCAGCAGGAATGAGTGCTTCCTCCTTCACCTTCCTTTCTCTTTGACACTCCATTTCCTTGTGAATTCTACTGGATAAAATGGAATAAAATCCATTTGATGACGAGGAACAAAATGAGGATGATGATGATGGTGCTGCTCCTGATCATGATGATCATGATGACGAAGAAAACGGCGAAATGGCGTTTGTGTGACGTGCTATATATATATAAAAATAATAAGAGAGGAAGAATAAGGTTGAGTGAGAATTGAAGGTGTCAATGTTTGTATAATGGTGGAACTCTCGCTTTCACCACCGACTTCACTTTTTGTAGTGCAGTACTACTACTCGCAGAAACATCATCATTGTATTATATATTTTTTTTCCTTCTTCTATGGAAGCGAATGACCTAATAAAACACGCATGTATGCAGAAGCTAACACCAAAAACCACCACCATCTATAATACTACTATACCTTCAATGCCAAAAAAGTATCATGTTGATAGGGAGGATAGGGATGGTGATGTGATGATGATGATGATGATGACAATCATGCGAAACATTGACTGGTTAAATGAGGAGAAAAGGTGATTTCCAGTAGTACTTCTTACATAAAGCAGCAGCAGCAGCAGCACACACAAGTGCGTATTATTATACAACTGAATGAAAAAGCTACTTTCATAAGTAGGTTTGCATGCTTATATACACGAAGGATTTATACATATATATAGGTATGTGTGCGCAGGGAATCAAAATAATTTTATGCAGTTTTGCCATTGACCTAGAAAAAAATGACAATAAAGATGTATGCATTACAACAAAATAAAAATAAACGAGGAGAGATACAGCATGAATCAAAGAGAGAGAGAGAGAGAGAGAGAGAGAACGATATGCTAGATTGGTAGAAGAAATTGTGAAAATGTTTTTTTAGAAAATAAACTAATACAATTTTCCCCCACGAAAGACTGTCTTCAATCTACACAAATAACGAATTGTTGTATTAATTCGCTACCAGTGACAGAATATCTGTTTGCAAAACTTAAAATTTACCAACAGAAATGACATAATTTGATTTAAAGGTTTTTTTTAAATGCGAACTAATTTTTTTTTGCATTACGAAAATTAAAAATTAATTATTATTATTGCCTGATATTTTTGTTAAAAAACCTTACAATAAATGAATGCCTAATTGCCTGCTTAAGCGAAAGAAGAAAATTTGGTGTCGATGATGGTGCTAAAAGCCAAAAAAAAAAGTTGATAGTCTTGTAGTTTGATACTTATTATTTAAGTTAATTTCTTTTCCAGTGAACTAAGCAAGCACAAACTATTATTATTACCATGCAACAAGCAAGGGAAAATAGTGTTTGCGCATTTTTGCTGAGAGTTTTGGTGTTAGTACTGCTGTGTGGTCGTTGTATCCACTACACAAAAACTAAAAAGTGAGTAGTAGACAAGTAGACAAGGTTCAAAAAAAAGTAAAATGCATGTTCTTTTTTCTACTATGAAACAAGTGCATATACATACAAATTGGTGGTGGTGTGTTGGAAGAAGCACACGGTTCATAAAGCATTGAGATTGGTCCATATTCTTCAACGACTCATTATGTTAACGTGATTTCATGGCACATGTACCATGAAGCGTGAAAATGCCAGATAAAATCTTACCGTCGACAACGTCGTCCTTCCTTCTCTCTCTCTCTCTCTCTCTCTCTCTCTCTTTTCGTCGGTATACTTTACAAAATGCGTTTGCCTTCCCGAAATCTAACTAGCAAAACTGGTAGCGTGGGCAAGGCATTAGTGGTCCTGATTACAGGCACTACTACAACTCATGCATCCATGATACCAGTTTTAATGATGATGAAATTTGTGATGCTGCTACTGCTGGTGGAGGATGATAACTTTTTTTTTACAGAAGCACATAGAAAAAAAAAATTCTTGACGCTTGTCTTTTTATTTGGTTTGACTTTTTCTGCAAATATTATGTTTGTTTTGCATGTATGCATATGAAGGTATATGAGTGGTTGGTTTATGTACATACATTTCTGCACTTATGTAGAATCGTAGAATATGTATTATGTTATGCAGCATGATATTTGTACGCCTCTGCATTTCTTTACTACTCTATATTCATATATTTTGGTGACAATAAAAATGATTATTTTTATAATGACCTAAAACGAATGAAAATGTTTGCAAAGTGGGAGCAGAGTCTCTTTCTCTTTAATATGGTATAATAAACGACAAAACTTGGTGCGTGAGTCGTCGTCGTCATCATCATGTTGCTTGTTGCAAAAACGAAAGAAAGAAATACAACTTTGTTTTCTATACTACACAAGTTAAAACGACCATTCATTAATTTACTCTCATCGTCAACCAGAGAGTTGTAATCATTTAATTCCCTAGAACAAAAATTAATTTGTCAACATGCGCTTAAGTGCGTGTTTTCCCCTTCAGTTGGAAAAAATACAACCCATTTTATTTTTATGCATGTAACAGCAAAATATTATATGAGATGTTGAGAAAAAGTGGGATGCGATGAATTGTGGTAATACCAATGCTAAAATGTGAGTCTCTACCATTTGTATAGTATATTTGTACATGTATACATTGTATATTTATGTTCACTGGAAAAGCACAAAAATAAAAACCATAGTCATTACAAAGTACGTGTGAATAATGTGGTGGATTGAAAGTTTTCCTGAATAAATGCTGTACAAAAGTTTATTTTGTTTGTTTTTATATGTATGCGTGTAAATGCTTTTATCTGCATCTTTGTTTTACAATTTTATAAAATCTTCATCTCTAAATATCAAGTTAACTGTCAGGGAACTACTGTATTATGCGATGTAAACTTTGAAGATGGTTGTATAGTAATAACGGCAGAGTGTGAAATGACTTGATGTACAAGAAACCGGTGGACATGACATTTAATCTTTTTTTTTTACGCATACATTGCCATTTGTATCGAGGAAACGACAACAAATTGGCTTAACTTAACCTTGTCATTACAATCAGTCGTATAATATTATGGTAACCAAACATAAAAGCACTCACAAGAAGCACATAATAAATGCAGCATAAAAAAATTTCCTCACAATGGCAACAGTCAGCTCAGAAGTAGAGCAACATATATATGTACTCATTGACGCTAAATGAATCTGAAATACTAACTTGAAGATTAAGAGAAACATAAAAACCACTCACTCACTTGCAGTTTTATAATGCTAGTTTATATGCAAATGTATTTAAGTTATGTGCCTATATGATGACTACTGCTCATGTTCTCCTAAAAGTATGTACCTATGTGTATAAAAAAAAGAAAGGAAGGAGAGAAAAAAGTTTTGTACAAGTTCAAAGTTTTTTTGTGTCTCTTTCAGATCACTTGTTTTCCTTGATGGTGATAATGTGATGGAGGGCATATGCATAGAGCACGACAATTCACATTTTTCTTTCATCTTACTTTAAACGTCAAGGGTATTTTGAGAACATTGAAAAAAAAATGTTATGGGGTTCGTTGTGTGTAGGTGGTGGTGGCAGCAGTGGTGGATCTTAAACAAAGTTTGCAAGTATCATAAAGCCTCATTACAAAGTTGTGTTGCCCTGTTGATTAATAAATAAATACACCTGCTGAATTGCAAAGTTTATGAAAAATACCGGTAGGACAATAATGATATGATAAGTTCAGCCAAAAATATTATATTCATCTTTTATTATAAATCCTTCGTAAGAATACTCACATTATTATTATTATTATATTATCAACTTTGATTAAGTACAGACATGGCATTTCTAGAGAAATACATATAGACATATGGTTTTGGAAATTTTATAGAAAAGTACATACATCTACTCATCATCATCATCATCATCATCACGACGCTTCTGTTGTTTGCTGCTACTGCTGCTTCTGATGATGCAATAGAAGATTCGGCTTTTTCGGTGCCCAAAGCTACTCAAGCTTGAATCACATTGGCTCAACAATCTTGTCGAGACTTGCAAGGAGTCGTGGAAGCTTCTTGCCAGGTTGCCCTGCCTACTTCACCAAAAAAAATTCATGCCACTACCAACCCTGTTTACTCACACCACCACCAACCCACCATCATCATTGTCGTCCTCCTCATACATCCACAAGACCAAACTACTCACTCATCGTCCTCCTTCCTAATAAAATCTTGAATATATATGTATGTACATGCCTACATACAACACACATTTTCTTCTTTACTCAACCTCTTCTTCATTGCATTTACTGCACTAAAAAATAATACACAGCTTCTCACTCGGCATCAATCCCCACTCACCTTATCATCCTCATCTTCTTCCCCTTCTTGCCATTCTTTTTAACTTGTACAACAATCCCCACATATTATTATTATATAATATTATGTGTACATGCATGTACCTACCTACCAAGATTAATACACTTACATCATACATTGTTCTCTCTCTCTCTCTTTTCCATCCTTTACTACACACCGGGATTAATACCATCACGTCACATACTCCAAGAATATTACACTTTCTAAGAATATATTAAAATGTAGGTTTGACTCGCGCATCTCAAAATGTTTTATATTTCAAATTGAATGCTTGCTTGGATAACAGCAATATTAATAATGCTCAGAACACAACTCGTTTTTTTTCTCACTCATGCTATCTCTCTCTCTCCTCCTCTCCGCGCGTCTCTTCTCTTTACACTTTAAATAAATAAAAATAGAAATAATAGTAGTGATAAAACGTATTTTAATATTGCCTTGTTCCCTCGTCTTCTTAGTATGTGATATGAGTTGTGTCTTAATATTTACATGCGTCGAAAAAACCACTGGTATTTATTATTTCTTTCTCGTACTACTACAGACAGAGCGACACATTTTCCAGCTGAAAGCAAACAAAGAATTCTACAAAAGGAATGAAATTCCATATTGCTGTCATTCTTCTTTCTTATTATTATTATTACTATGACGATTACTGCTATTGCCTCACGCTTCCTTCCTTTTTGCTTTACAGTTTTTTTTCTTCTTCCTTTCTCTCTTTATTTGCTGGAAAAATTGTAATATGTAGAGAGAAAGAGAGAGTGTGTGTGTGGATAAAAATTCAACGCATATATTGTATATGTAATAATATATATTACTCCTTCTCCTTCCGTCATCATTCCTGTTTCCCGAAAAAATGTAAATATATTTAGCTTTTCTCTATTCTTCCCTTTTTTTATTGCACAACAAGGCAACTTTGCCATAAAAAATTCTTTTTCTCATTTCCATGGTGACATGTGTGTGTGTGTGTGCGTGTGTACGAAAGAAGAGAATAATATGTTTGGAAAGACAACAGATTCATTCATCATTTCCGTCATCATCACATCACGTTTCTCTTTTGGTTGACAACTTGACTAGTATATATGTACCTAGCTAGATTTATAGTCAGCAGAAGAGTTGGTTTATTTTTCTTATATCCATTCCATACTTGACTAGAATACTAAAAAAAATCTCAACCTCAGATTTTCTATCCAGAAAATACTATTCATTTTTACCTCTTCTCTTTTGTCACATGATTTTAACCACGCTCTGCTATTTTCCGATGTGTGTGAAATTCAGTTGATGAGCTGGAAAAATATTTGTTGTACAAAATGTAAATATGTATGTGGTATATGTTGTGGTTGGTGGGTAGAAGATGTGCATAAATGCACATTTCATATAATATTCAAAATTCAAGCTAGGTTTTCTTATAAAAGAATATCCTTTAAAGTTTTTTTTTGTATGTGAAATACAGAGCTGTCGTTTTAGCTGGTGCTTTTATAGCAAGATGATAAGGATGATGATGATGATCATGATGGTGTGCATATGTCCTTTCTTTTTTATATATATAAAAAAACAGAAATCAAAGGGGAATAATAAAAGTGACGTTTTGACATTTCTTTAGTAACATCACCACCATCATAATCTTTATTCTTGAGAAACGGAACTTTTCTAAAAAAAAAACGGAATGTCACTACACAACACACTGAACTGAACACACACACACATACTTACATATTTACCATCTGCCATGATTTTTTTACCACCACCATCATCATCATCACCTTATCATCAATATACTTAACTTTTGCCCTTTGCATAATGTTTCCTTTGTGTTTGTGTTGGGCTAGAGTAAAGTTTCATTCAAACACTATGCCTAGATACATTATAAAAATATATAGATTTTTTAATATTACGCTCTTGTATGTATTCTTTCCTTCATTTTTTTCCTTGTGTGTGTGTGTGTCGTTGTTGAGGAATTATTCCAGCCACGTTCAAATCCATTTCCGTAATCCAGCTCAAAACTTGCATGAAAAACGATAACATACATGCATAAAAATACATACACACATCACACAAAACTTGTTGGATTGTATTCTGCAAGAACGGCGACACGGGCCGCACTCTGTTTTCTACTACTAGCCATACCCATAAAAATCGTGAATCATGAACTTGGATGCATATTACGACAAAAACGACTAGGAACGACCATGTCATCAGAATATATATATATATATTATATATATATATACTTTCGTACATGCATTCATTATTATTGTTGCTTCGGAAATAAGAAGAAAAAAAGGAAAAAGATGCACTCTATTTATTTCGGCTGTTGGATAGTGTATACTTTATACAACACGGCTCATTTCCAAGAGGATTTGTCATGGCCAACACGTTACGTTACGACGACTCAACTCGAGCACTCAATCCTTTCAGTTCGCTTCAGTAGAGACATAGAAGGCAGGAATATTGAGAGAGTGAGAGAGAGATGCAAAGGCAATAAGCAAACTTGAAATATATACATTTTGTATGGGTGACTGGTTGTTGTGGTTATATATAAAATTGGATAGTATGTATATGATTGTGCGACTCTGTATATGATATCACATGACAACGAAAACAATGAACGGTGTAATATTTTAATGCAATATTATTCCATCCTTTTCACTTTATCCACACAATATTTTTTTGGGCGAACAGCCTCAGCAAAAGCATACACAAATCAATGGGGCAAGTAGGCTTAAAGCTACGTAATATAATGATGAGAACGGCGTTGACGACGTCGACGACGACCACTGCCCTGCTGTTGCTTTTATCCTCTACAAAATCAGCACCAGTAACAAATTTACTTTGATTGAATGAATGCATGGGCAATGGATTGAATTGAGCGGTAATCATAAAGTATACTAGTCATCATAGTGTCATAATAAAATGGAAATGAAGAATTAAAAAAAACAGTATTATTTGGTGCGTGTGCGCGCGTTCAAATGCGTAAATAAACAAAAGTGTCGGGGATAAGGTCATTGCACAGAATATATTATGCATATATAATTTACCGTGTGTGTTTTTGTGTGTGCACGTATCAAATGTCATTCAGATTGAAATGAAAAGTCAGCTATATGGAATGACTTTATTAAGTAGAAGAAGATACAAAAACTGAAACACTAATAATAGCTAATGGGTATACACATATATTGTATGTATATTAACTTTAAGGGTCAATGTACACAGTGCATATACTGATGCCATTACTTTTTAATTAATTGGCAAAAGTTAGCATCTCAAAGCTCAAATTTGCGCTTTGAAATTGGGAACTTTTCAGAAATGTGTCAAGTGAAAGCAAAACATCTTTCGTAATAGTAAATTAGGCAAAACGATTAACAGGATAACCGGGAAAAACGGAAAACATTTTTTTTTAAATCAATCCAAGGTCAACTTTGTTTATTTACTCTATAATTCCCAGTTTCAAAAAAAATACTTCACAAAATCATGTCTTCTTGTTTGTGATTGTCATTATCTTCAAAATGAAAAGAATGATGATACGCCTCGCAAACATTTATGCATGCATTACGCAATAATAATGTTACTAATGATAATGATAATCTTCAAAATGTGAGAAAATATGAATAATGGCAACAAAGAAATAAAAGTAAACGGGAGAAAGAAAAATCTGCGTTGTTGAGGCAGAGAATTAAACGAGATGACGATTAGCGACGCAGTAATAAGTTGAGTGAGAAGAAGAATAACGACCATAACAAGTGACAAGAAAACGGCTCAGTGCAGTGTGCGACGAGTGTTTTTATGATTATTATGCATAATACGCCAACAATTATCTGTTGACTACAAGTTGCAAGTTTAATGCGATGTTGTATATTATATGTATATATGTACCTACATATATATAATTTGTGTAAGCATTATCACCGCATCACATCCCAATCTTCATTTTTCTTCTTTTCCCAAAATACAGAGAATTGAAGAAGTGAGAGAAGAAGGCTTTTGTTATAAAAGAAACGAGATGGCAAGTAAGGGAGGAGGACTGTGGGAGAAGCTGTTCTGTGTGGTGGAATGGGAAGTTAATTAGACCGAAATTCGATTAGGCTACTAGTGGAACCACCACCACCAGCAACTTAGCTGGTATAGAACTACTCCGAGTGAGTATAACCTACTGTTATTGCTTCAGAGTAGCGGTGATGGTGGGGGTGGCGGTATAACTAGTATGGCATGCTACAGTGCTGTTGTTGAGGTGGGCTCATCAAATTCTCTCTCTCTCTCTCTCTGTTCTTCTTCTTCTCGTTTCTCCAGTTTATGGACACCCAAAAAGTTTTCCAGTAAATTTCTCTAGTTACACGCGTCACGGAGGCATGAAATTGATCGAGGATCGTTTCGCTTCGTGTAGCGAGAGCCAAGTTTTTCTAAGTCTCTCTCTCTCACTCTATATATGTGTATATATATATGCGTGTGTGTTGTACTAGAAAACTCTCGGAGTTTCGCCTTTCTCTCTCTCTCTTCTTCTCTCTGCTATTTACTCCTACTCCACTCACTTTACCCTCTTGTTCTTCTACTTTTCTCTGTTTTGATTTCATTCTTGTATGCACTGTAATACCATCATCCTCCTCATATAATGCTTTCTTATACTTACTTTCATGCAAGTAGACAAGGTACATACTAGAAGCATATATTTATATATATACATATTCGTAGGCCTTTTCAAACTATGGATTTCTCCACATAAACATATATACACACACCACATAGCACTCTCAGCCTCCCTCACAATATGGCCTTTTCCACTTTTTAACGCGTCCTTTTTGCAGTTCACACTTCCTTTTAAGGCCTGCAATAGCTCTCTCTCTCTCTTTCTCTCCCACAATCTGTCACACGAAATATGAACTTGAAGATAAAAGTAAACTTAATCAATGTATTTCCGTCATTGCAAAACCGTTTTTTACTGAATCGTATTTTTTGTAACTACTTTAGCTACAAACCACAATCATGTTTTCTTAGATGATTTCAGCTTGTGAAAGGTGTGCGTAACGCGTTTTAATGTACTGTACTCATATTTATTTATTTGAACTGCAGGAAAGCAGTTAAGTTTTTGGAGAGTATTTGTATGTATAGTAATTCATCTAATAGTATCATCTTTTTTTCTTCTTCGTTTTCCCTCTTTCAGGCTTGGTCTGATGGTACAAGATAGATGCACGCACTGCAACTCTGTAATCCAACAGAAGGAGAAAAAAGGTTGGATTTCCGCTTCGCCTTTGCTACAAGGGAACCCTGTGTACGGTGTACGTTGTTCCACCACCACGGAATACGTACAAAAGGGAAATATTTTAATATGAATATACATGGTAGAATAGAATAAAAGTTGTTGGGTCTTCGTATAATATGAACATTGTAGCTGCGGCACAGCTTAGAGGATCGGGTATAAGGAACATCATCCACATCATCATCATGATTCTCCTCGTCGAAATAATAATAAGGATGCTTTTGGTTGTTGGTGAGGTACCTTTTTCTTTACAGTATCTTCTGTTGCAGTAGCATTGAGTTGTGAAGTGAAGGATTTTTCTTCTTACTTGTGTGTTGTGGAGAAGCGAAACTGTAATACAAGCATGATAGAAATAGCGAGAGAGAGAGACAAGAGGGGGAAATGTGTATGTGTGTATGGTATCCTCACTTGGCTTGGGTTTGGCATGGCTGCCTCCGGATCCATTGCTGCCGAGCTGTGGGAGCCAGGCGGAGCTCGATGACAAGAAGGTTGGTCCTCATTAGACACGCTTCAATGAGGGCTGGCTTCCCTCCAGCACTTCCAGACTCCACGGCAACATTGGCTCTAGTGCCGAGGCCCACTAGACACTGAGGTGGACCGTTCCTCTACCGCACCACAACTGGTTTCACTTGAAACTAGTAAACTCAGTTTTCCTCTCCGTGTTTTCTTCTTTTTCCCTCTCTTCCATATATTCATTGTTGTCAGTGTGTAGTACGCTCAACGATAAACTGAGAAGAGAGACCAAGATTGCAGCGGCACGCAAGCAATGTTAAAAGCAAAAAGAAGTGGAATCAGAGACGGATGATGACGATGATTTTATATGATCAACTTGTGCTCTCACTCAAACACATTACATATTGCATTCCCCTTTTCCCCACAAACATTCAATCCAAAAAAAAAATTCTACACATCCCATGTATTTCTTCTTCTGTGTATCCTGCAGTAATATACTGGCGCGATATTACATAGAGCATATACCAGAGACCCTTCCTTGCCTTTTCTCAAATATTATGTTTTTGAACATCCGAATTGCAAACTCTGTTTCCTTCTCTGGTGAACCTTTCTTATGTTTTACTATATTACGCAATATGCTGATATACATATACTCCAGCTCTTCAGCTTCATGGTTTTATTTTCTGGTTTGGTGAATTTGTAATGTGTGTGTGCATTTGTTTAAATATGTTTGTTCTTCATGAATGCAATATACACAGACAATAATGAGAATAGGTATATAATTAGCACACGACATTTTTGTACATTCGACTTTTTCAAGTTTTATGCCCATTGACTTAGGTAACCATTTCCTTGGAATATGCTCTTTTTTTTATTACCACGCATGGATTGCAGGATTTTTCTACCAACCTACATGGATCAGGAAACTCATTCTTTAACTTTGGTTAAAAAAATATGAGATAAGTAAATACACATATCCCATTGTTTAAACAAACCCTGCATGCTACTAGGTTAAGACTTTTTTAAACTTTTTTTAACTGTTCCAAATATAAGCAATAAATGAAACAACTTTGATTAAATAGTATATGCAGAGTGAAAACTACGAAAATGGAATAAGCGATTTTTTCTCGCAGAAACATTTATTATCCTACAATATGGTTTGAAGGTTAGAGGATACACACAGTTGATGATGAATGAACCTGACATTGAATTTCCTTTCCTTTTTTTCTGCATACACTTAATAAGCCAGTAAACCAAAGTAGGATAAAAACTTAAAACTCTCCACTAATCGGAACCACGAAAAGCCTTTGTAATTATAGAAAAGTTTTTGCCTGGATAGGGACGTTTTCAACGTAGATCTATCAGATCACATCACAACCACCACCACCACCATATCACTCTCCGACCTCCTTTGCTTAAAAATGATGATGACTATGATGAGTATAAGCCAAGTGCGTAAGAGGCCACACAAAAATCAATGTTTTCTCTCATTCTCATGTAAAAGAGAAAAAATGCACTTCGACAACGAGCTGCATTCTTGCATCATTCATGAGAAATGCGGGCACTTTCTTCCATTCCAATGCGTTCCTGCGGTCGCTCTGCATCAACGCCACAACGAACGAATATAATGAAGGCAAAACTAGCTACTTTGCCTATTTTCCTTTCCTATTCCACCGTCTCCTGCGTTACTACGCATAGAAAAAAAAACATTGGGAAACTTTCTACAACTTGACATCTCTTATAAGTTAGTATAACGTTTTTTGTTTTCATTTTTGGTGAAACTCTTGTGACTCTGTTAGAAGCAAATGTAGTTAAAATCATAATCATCATAATGCTTATGAGTATGATAGAAGAGAATCATGTTTTAAAATTAGCTTTCGTTGTCGATTTTTTTAAAAAATAAATAATTATCCTGTAAAAGTTTAATTACACATTTCGTTAAATCGAGAAGGGTGATCGGTCGGTCGGCTGCATAGTATGCATTATGCATAGATAGCATCTGTTATTAATTGCAAATCATACATGTAAATTTTAATTTCCTTAACGTCTTGTAAAATATATTTATGTTATACATAATTTCTTGCTATCGTCCATTTTTCAATTATTTTGTTGTTCATAATTGTTGGATTTTCGTTATTAAATCAATTGGGTTGGGGTAAATTTTGGGTGGGGGAAGATTGATGCGTAATGTACTTCATTTCTCTAAGAGCAATTTAAAAAACTCTGAAAGCAAAGACAGATGAAAAATTTGTCAAGTCGTGAGTTTTAATAAGAAATACACGGAAATAAAGATTATGTAGGTCCTTTATGATAATGTAAATTTATAATGTAATCAAACAATCATTAATAATGAATCCCGCTGATGATGATGATGATTTGATGATTCAGGTTATGTACGCTTGACTTTGCTTTACCATCTCTTGTGGTGCTATTAACCAGAGTTTGTTATCTTTTTGAAAAAAGATAAAGATGAGATAAAGATATAGATAAGATACTTATCTTTATCTTATATCTACTCCATCGAAGAAAAAGTATCTATATCTGTATCTTATATCTACGGCTTTGGACATAAAGTATCTATATCTTCATCTTTTATCTACTTTGTGGAA
>JAHZNC010005555.1:0-13545 GCA_027744095.1 Zhuqinia jingwanae | reverse complement strand
AGCAATCTCGCACAGCTCCAGCTCATCCCCCGAGTCATCGAACGGGTCATCCTCATCATCAGCTGCTACAACATCATTAAGCACATGATCATTCTCTTCTACTTTCGGAATAGGTCCGCTCTCGATCCCTTTCACGCATTTTGATGCTGCATTAGGTTGACTAGTATCCGGTCCCTTCATGTCCGCAATCTCACAAACCTCATCGCCAGAGTCATCGAACGGGTCATCACCTTGTATAAGCTCTGCATTATAGTTCCCCTCAACTTTCAATGGGGTCGGCTCGTTCTGTTTCACACGTTTTGGTGTGCTGTAAACCTCCGGGTCACTCGTGCTCGGTCTCTTCATGTACTGGGATATCTCAATTGATGAGAAAAAATCGTCATCCTCGCCGAATGGGTCGTCTTTAGCATCTTCTTGAACACATTTTTGGTTATCGTCGGGATGCTTAGCTGCCATCTTGATCAATTGATCATGGTCTAGGGTCTAAACGTAATAATGATGCAATTAAATTGACACCGGTTTTTTTGGAACGTACTGTTGGAATTTTGTTTATCATTGACAAAGGCTTTACTTTATTTACCTATTTTATTTATTCATGGAAAACTGATTGTCCTGTAACGAACTTGGCGATTGAAGAAGAAACCTTCAGGAATTATTATAATTTTTATAAATGATCTGAATTTTAATTTCAACTAATCACGAAATTAAAATAACATTAGCTCAAACCAAAACAGAGTAGAATCATCACCTGATAGATAAAAATAATAATTATTTGAAAGGTTAAAACTGTTTTCTCTTTAATTAGTAGCTCAGGAGGACATGTCAGTCTTGTTATAAAAAACAGGTTAAAATTAGATAAATTATTGTGTTTCTACTGTACTAATTTACGATAATTTTAACGATGATTAAATAATTAGATTTATACATTTTCCAGTCAAGTTATTTTTTGTAAAAGCGTTTTCCACAAAAAAACAATTTAAAACTATCCTTCTTCTCAAATCCTTACAACACCGGACCGTGGTTTTCCATTTAGAAGAAGTAGAAGAATGTGTTGTTACCAAGGAATCGGATTAACACTTGACTTATGAGTAATTCAAAACAAGAAAACCTACACAATTTGTTAAACAAAAAACACTTTTAAAAAACCCTTAAACCAACCACTACCGTTCAACCGTATTTTCCATGGAAAACGCTTTTAAAAAATACATAAAGAGGAAAAGAAGGTAACAAACTATTTGACTGAATCAGAGAAATAATAAAAATCGGGAGCTCTTGAACAAACCGGCTCCAAAAAAAACTACAACTCGTGTTTGTTTACAGGAGAATAAAAGTAATTTGTGTAGGTCAGTCGAACGATAAAAGCGATAAACAATTTTTACGCAAGGGAAACACACAAAGACATGAAATCAGCTGTATTGGGTATGTAAACAGGTTGGGATTTTGTGTAGGATTGCCCTTGTGGGTTGCCAGACGGGAACTTTAAAAGATGGGTTGGTAGAGAGAGTAAAAGTTTTACAGGAAGGAACTTTCACTTTGCTGCTTTTTTGTAACCCGGGTTGTTGATATAAAATTGGCTTATCAGCTGATTTATTATTTTAACATCACATACGTTTTATAATTATCGGGATGGCTCATTTATTTACTAAATCAGTGTTGAAGGGGCTGAGCAGGGTTTTGTTTCCGGCTAATGTGAGTTTTTTTTTTCATGGGATTTTGTAGATTTTTTTTTTGCTTATGGCGGATTCTTAAAATACGTTTATTTGTGTATAGAGTATAGTCCAGGAGTCGAGGAGATTTCTAAACGTCCACGAATACGTGAGCTACACGATTCTTCAAGATAGTGGGATACCCGTGCCAAAATTTGGGGTTGCAGAATCTCCTTCGGAAGCTGGGAAGATTGCGGAAGGGCTAGGCACCAAGGATCTTGTTCTTAAGGCACAGGTTCTTACGGGTGGGAGGGGGAAAGGACATTTTAAAGGGGGGCTTAAAGGGGGAGTTAAACTTGTTTACTCGTGAGTGGGGGTTTTTATAGATCGTGATCCTGTTAATGTTTGTTGTGTAATCAAGTTGATTTTGTTGTTGTAGAGCGGAGGAAGCTGAGAAGATTACTGGTCAGATGATTGGGGATTATCTGGTGACGAAGCAGACGGGAGAGGCTGGCAGGATCTGTAATAAAGTTATGATCACTGAGAGAAAGTACCCCAGGAAAGAGTACTACTTTTGTATCATGATGGAGAGGTCTTTCGGGGTAAGTTTTCGTTTATGGATTATATTTTTTAGCTGGTGCTAAACTGTTAAGTTAAATTGCGTGATTGTTTTTGTGCAGGGCCCTGTAATAATAGCATCCTCCCAGGGAGGTGTGAACATAGAGGACGTTGCAGCTGAGAACCCAGACGCCATCCTCAAAATCCCTATCGACATTGTTGAGGGGCTGTCAGAACAAAAGGCATTGGATGTAGCGGAAAAGCTCGGGTTTGGGGATAAGGCGAAGGAGATTTCCGGAATGTTTTTGAACGTTTACAAGCTTTTCACCAGTTCTGATGCGCTCATGGTTGAGTTGAATCCGCTTGCTGAGGATTCCAACGGGGATTGTGAGTGATAGGTTGTTTGCTTTTTACATTTCGCACACTTGTCATTGTGTATAAAGCGTTGGTGTAAATTGTGTGTGGGTGTTCGTCTTTTGTTCACAAGCTTATGATGATGATGATTATAAACGGGGTTTGTTTGTAGGGCACAAACGTGGATGACGCCAAAGTCCTGATAGCAAGCTCTGGGTTGAAGATCCTCGCTGTTGACTCCCTTGAAGAAGCTGCACGACTATCCGTTAAACTATCCAACATTGTTAAACTAGCGAAATCGGCTAAACTGGATATTAATTTTGAGATACCAATCTAGGATGTCTTTTTTTCCGTTGTAGTAAAATGCAAGTATTCGTTTCTCAAGTCATGTACAGGATGATTGTAAATTTGACGTGCTTAATTTAAAAATCGATATGTTTAATAAATCTGTAGGTTTTGCTAATCGTTAGTCGTTTGTTTTGTAACGGGCTTAGTTTGTACTGGGGTTAGTTAGTGTTGAAAATTTATTATATCGCGTGATTTTACGCAGTTCCAAAATCATATATTTGTTTGCAGTTAAAATTAAAAAAAAAATTAAGGTTTAAAATTAGGAGTATGAGCGCCACCACTATCATACGAATAATAGTCCATAGGATGTGCATATCCACTGCAATCACAGCCCCCACAGGACGTGTTAACTTTATCGCATAGCAACGTTGCCTCATAAGACGTGAGAACGGGTACGCTAAAGCTATCTCCCCAGTCGATACTCAGGCGGGGACAAGCGAATTGGACATAGGCAAGCACGTCCTTGAACAGGTCCAGTTTTGCAGGCATCACCTCGCTCATGAGTACGATGAATGGGGAGTATCCGGATGAGGTTAGCAGCGCTTGGATGTGGGCTAATGGCTTTGGGTTTCCTTGGCGGCCTAGTGTTCCAAGTATCAGGCCTATACGTCGGCTGCTGGATTTCGAGGTTATTATCGAGTTTAGGGTTGAGGATCTGGATCTTGAAAGCGCCTCGTGGTCGAATGTCTCAGATGTTAGCGTCTTGTTGTATGGATCGTATCTATGTTTCAAAGTCACGTTTTATACCATTGTTTTTGGTTAATGGTAACAGTCTTGGTTTAAAAAAAAGCACATACCTAACAGCCTTAACCCGAGGATTAGCCATCATCATTGCCTCGAGGTGGAACCTTCCATCCCCAACGTACACGATAACGTCAGCGCTAACCCGCGGCGCAGTACATCCAAGTATCTCACCAGAGCTCAGTGGCTTGCTTCTCGGTATCTCCACAGTCAGGGTTTTCCTATCCGAATTTAGTTCCTTCTCGAGCTCCATTTTGAGGGGTGCCAAACTGTTCGCAAACTGTATAGTGCTGACAAGGCATACGCGGAGTGGGTCGGATTCTTCACCCTCAAGTTTGATTGCCCCACGACGCTCATCCCTTATCTCTGTTTCGAGGTACTTGGAAATTGAGCTCGACGCTGACTGGACGTTTATCGAGATTGTCACGAAAACGTAAATCGTGTCGATCTTGTTCGCCACTACTGTGGGGACGAGGCAGGAGTGGCCGTAGTGCACCAGTAGGTCGGCGCGGAGCATTGAGGATGTTGTGTCGTCTATGCAGCAGGCGCCATACGTTATGTCTCCCAGGATTATTATATCCACTCCCGTTAGTCTTTTTAGCATGTCGCCTATCTTTGTTGAAAAAATTAGGAGGCCTGCGGGTAGACGAGTGAAAGCAGTTTAAATACATTTTCATTATTATATTTAATTATATAAACCGTACCTTCTGGAAACTGCAACGCAACAGTTTTACAATCCGGGTTCTTCCTTATCCTCCATACCGTTTTCCCAATCTCAAAATCATAGTTTTCTGGTAACGTTGATCTGATCAGGTCACGGGATTCCTCTTCTATCTGCTTTATTTGGGCGATTGGGGATTGCTTTGCGGGTGGGCGGGGCTTTGTTGTCATGGTGGTACGTTGAATTGGGATTTCTTTGTTGACAGTTTTTATTTTAGTGATTTTCTTTTAAATTTTTATTAGCTAATTAGTGGACAGTATCACATATGCACGTGTGTGTTTTTGTACTACTGTTTACAAGTGCATGTTACTTTCGCACCAAGTCCTACGATACCCCATGGAAACAAAAACAAAAGTTGTGAAGCATTTGATTTATTTTTGTAAAGTATCTAACGAGTTTTAAAATGTTGCTAAGTGGAATATGCCGGATTGCTCTTAACGCCTCCTCACGTTTTAATTTATCCTGTAATTTAGCGTGTAAACAGCAGTCGTTTAACAAACTAGTCAGTCATGTAGGTTTTAAATCAGGTTTAAGATGTTTGCATAGTGATAATAGGAATCCTAGGAAGATTACTTCCACGCTTTATTACCTTGCCGCCGTTGGGGTACTCGTCGTTGGGGGGAGTTATGCAGCGGTTCCACTTTACAGGATATTTTGCCAGGTTGGGCGTGTTTCAAATTTTGGTTTTTATTTTGAATTTTTATTTGGTTTAAAATTTGATTCTGTGAATTCAGCCCTGACGAAGAGTATAGATTTACTCGAAAGCTTGGCAGTAAAAAAACTATTTACCACTTTTAATCCGTGTTTTAATTTAATTAAAATTTGATGATTTTATTGGTGACCTTTCAGTCATATAGTTATGGAGGGACTACGGGGACTCATGATAACGCAAAGGACCTCTCAAACATGAAAAGGTCGAGTAAAGAGATTACGATAAGGTTCAATGCTGACAAGAGCTCTTCTATGCTCTGGAATTTTAGACCGGAACAGGCGGAGATCATTGTGAGTTTTGAGTTTATTTCCAGCACATGTGCTATTTTTTAGAAACCCTCATTCCAGCAACATTTAAATACTCGCCGATGCTAGAAACGTGCATTAATAAACTTAATCATGAAATCTAACAATCGTTAAGCATAATAAATTACTTCAGTCTGACGTTTTCAGAGTATCGCGACTCCTCAATTCTTTAATCCGCGTCGCATATGCTACTTGTTTTCTTGAGTGTGGAATTAGTTTGTCGTTTATTTTGTGAATGTAATATTTTTGATGTTATTTTTATGAACCGAAAGGTGACCCCAGGAGAAACAGCATTGGCGTTTTACCGTGCAGAGAATAAGACATCGCTCCCAGTAGATGGGATATCGACTTACAACGTTATCCCGTTCGAAGCTGGTCAGTATTTTAACAAGATCCAGTGTTTCTGTTTCGAGGAGCAGAGGCTAAATCCTGGCGAGACTGTCGAGTTACCAGTTTTCTTCTACATTGATCCAGAGTTTATCGATGATCCCAAAATGGAGTATGTGGATTTGATCACGTTGAGTTACACGTTTTTTGAGAGTAAAGATATGCCGGGGGGATGGGCCACTGGGATTCTTGGGCATGGGGGCAAGAGGTGAACACTTTTATGATTTGTGTAATAGGTTTTTTTAGAGTTTATTTTTAATAAAACGGATGCGTACAAAAAAGAAAATATTAACTATCTTTGATTGGCTTTGGCTGGCGTTTCAATGTTGGTGGGGGTTTTATGATTGCTCGTTATTTGGATCCGTTTCCGGTTGCACCTCCTTCACGTCCTTCTTTATCACGTGGATTCGCTTGTTTGAGAGGCATGCTACGTACGAGTGGTCGCCGAACGTTACTGTGGAGATATAATGTTGATTTTAGGTTATTGGGTTTAACACACATTTACATTTTGAGTACACCACGTTTGAGTTTCAAACGAAGCGATCAAGTTTGTCGCTATTCTGTTCAGCACAAAATAGATATTAACTCTAAAAGAATAAAACTGCGGCATTTGGTTTGGCACTATCTTTGAGAATTTCTATAAAGTTCACGAGTGTTGGTCATCGTGTGTGAGGTTAGGCGCATATTTAATTATGAAACAAGTACTTGTTTTGGATTTATACCATGATTTGGAATTAACCATGGTCTAACGGGTACAAAATACAAACAAGAAAAGCACCCCTTTACTTTTTCCACGTGACAAATCTCACCTGTAATTCGATTCCACTTATTAACGACCCCATCAGTAGCCCCGTTATCAGCTCCAGTATTGACGTACCCGTTCTGACCTCCCGCATTATTCCCATTCTGCTGCTGTCCGTCGAAATTGACGTGAAGCGCGTGGGTTATGAGGGAAATTAGGGTCTGAGCTGTTTGCTCGGAGCTTGCTAGGTCACCTGCAGACTAAGAGAAGGGCGGGGTTACTGTTTATTTTTTGCGACAAGATCGATGTGTGGGTACTTATTATTTATAGTTATATATATAAACTTACAGATATTATTGACCCATCCTCGTGGAGTACCATAGAGCCAGTTTGGCCTTCTACTTTGTCCAGGTGGACCATTACGCTTTTTACTCGTTTCAGGGTGGTGAATTGTTTAGGATTATTGTTGCGTTATTAAACTTCTTTTAAAAATTTAATTGTGTTTGAGTTGTGGGAGTTGTCGTGTGATGTTTGTGTGCTGATGCGCAACGTCAGGTGATGGCAGTCAGCTGATGCGTGTGTGTGTGTGCGTGTGTATCTCTGGAAAATGAAGTGATGCAGATGATAAAGGAAAGCAGACGAGTGTAGGTTTAATTTTATGCGGGTTTCTTTGACGATTTTTTATTATTGTTTCTCGATTAAATGTTCAATGCAGGATAACAAGATATTTGACAAGACGTGATGATGAGCAAAAACAATACTCGCAGGACAAGAGTTTGTTTTTGAAAGCGCGATATGAATTCCGTGTCTTATCATTTATTAAAGAATTTTTAAAGTATTAAGATCCATCAAATTCGTCTTCCGCACTTGCGATCCAGCTGGCTAACCACTTGGAACTGTCTTCACCTGCCCAGAGGAAGCCGACGAGTCCCCACTCGAGTACCCCGATACCGATTCCACAAAGGACGTCTAGAACGTGATGTCTCCTCATGAGCACCCTTGACGCGCAGATAACGCCTGCCCACAGGCTCATGAGTATTGTGATGATTGTGCAGTTGGCTACTGAGGAGAAGAGGAGCGTGAGGAGGATGGATCGGGTGGCGTGCCCGGAAGGGAAGCTGAATTTGTCGATTGGGGCGCTAAGGGGTGGGGATTCCGGTGTTGGACGGTTACGACGGGTTATCGCTTTTATTAACCCTACTGCTATTATGTCGTAGACTAGGGCTGTGGGATTTAATACATTTTTACATTATTTTACTTTTTTCGGGTTCATGGTTTCGTGAGTCTAAAAAGTTAATTACCTATGCAACAAGTTGACAGAGATTTCACGGGACGTGATTCCGAGGTAGATTGATATGAAAGCTATGCATATCCATGGGATCCCGTGGCATGAGATCTATATTTTGAATATGTGATATTTTTAATTTTCGTTGCTATGGAGGTTTAAAATGTATAAACTCACCTCAAGTAACTTCATGACACTCCGGCTGGTTTGTTCGGCTAGTTTTGGGTAACGACTGTACGAGTACTCGACCACACGTTTTGTTAGCGCGACGTCCCATGTCAGTATTTTACGAATCGGGTGAGGGACCCTATCCTTCTCAGCCATCATTTTGTTTAGTGGACAAACTAAAGTTACAGGGTCGTAAATTGATTTGTTTTTTTTTCTTCAGAAAAGTCTGTATTTTTTTTGTTAATCTATTCCTTGTGATCGCTCCGTATGTACTCGTGGTGGTGGTGAGCACTACTCTTATGGACAATCGCTACGTGCTCAAGTTTTTCTTGTCTGCTGTGGGAAGAGTAAACCTGTGAGTCAGCGTGTGTGAGTGAGAGATAAAAAAGTCGTTCACATTTGTATGTACGAGTCTGTGAGAGATTGCGGCATATAGTGTCTTCGGGTTTTAGTCTCTTTTTTTGGGTTAGTAGTGTGCTTTGCTTGAGAGAGAGAGTTTTATGCCTTTTTTGTAGGGGGTTTCGTGGGGGATATATTATTGTTAAGAGAATATTCGGAAATTGTATATTTGGAATATTTTTTTTAAACAAATTTTTGTTCGTAAATCTTGTCGTTACTGTTTTACTGTTGATTCTGTGGACTTTCTCAAGTCGCCCCAACGCTATGTCCGCATGACTTTCACTTTGTAAATGAAACGGTGAACAAGGAATTATGTTTTCATGAGAAATTAAAACATGGAATTAAACATCACACATTTTTTTTGATTATTTATTATTAGCGTATCGTAGCAACTGGATTGAGTATGTGAAAGATTTCCACCCCAAACACTTACTTTGATAACGAGTATAAAATCCTGATCATTAAATGGATGTGTAAAAACTTTCCCCCGGTTCGTAAAAGGAGTAAAGTGTCCCCTCCCCCAAGCCGACCATGAATCTGCAGATTCCCCCCAAGCTAGCCGGCGGACAGTGTGAGTATTCAAAATGTCCAGAAACCCCGACACTGCGATTAGTTCGTTTTAGCGCCACAGTGCGTTGCTACGAGCAACATTTAACCCACCTGGAGAAAACAAGAATATATATATTTTCGATAAAAAAAAAGTGATCCGAATGTGAGGAGTATGGTTATGCTCGGGGTTGTTCGTTTAACGCGCAGTCTCTGGTAAACTCATACCCCGACCGACTGTCAAAAATGGTTTTTTTCCTTGGTTAAATGTATAACGAGGAATTGAGGTGAAAAACTCGCGTGTACGGGATCTGGCGTTCGTGCTGATCCAATGTAGCCCAAATCAGATCGTTCGTGTTTCTTCCCCGTTTTACTCGTACTTGTTCCGTTTTCTTTCAGACTCATCATCATGTTTCCTTCTTCTTCGTGAAATTAGGGCGAAAATATTTTTTTTTTCCTTTTTACTATTCGCTTTTTTATGTATGTACTATCCAGTAGGCTCGCTTACCAAAATTACGGGATCGGATAGATTTTTTCGATTTGTTGGAAAAATCGGGCTAACTTTACGGGAGCGTTAATTTTATGCTCTCCTCGCGATTATTTATCCACACATTTACTTTTACCGACGCATTTTTTATTTTTTGTTCACTCTTTTTACATTTACTTTTTACCGTGAGAGTTTAATAGTGTTCGTGCAAACCGTGTAAATTTTTTTTTACGTGGAAAAAGACGGTTAAACTTTTATTTTGGAAATACTCGAGGGGTTTGTTTCCTGTGGATTTTTTTTTTAAATACCCGGGTGTTTGGATAATTTTGTGCAGATATGTGCGGTTGTTGGTGGGCGTTTTGCCGATGTACACAAGTAAGTCGGGATTTATATTTTTTTGTCGGTTGATTTGGTGGTTTCATTTTATTTAGATTTTATGTCGTTTAAGGCGCATTTACTTTACTTTAGAGCGCAAGCATTCGAGTGGGATGAGGAAATGTTTTTTTTAAATTGAGGTTCATAATGATTTAAATACGTATCTGAGAGGTTGAAAAATAACAAAGTTTTTAGACGTTTAAAAAAAAAATAACACATTAACGGTCAGTGATTAACACGCCGGAATCAGACTAGGCTTCAGGCATTGCCTACTGTATATTCAGTATGCTTCAGGATGTAAATATGCGTGGTGTAAAATTTCTTAATTTCATATCTTTTTTATGGAGAAAGTTGTGATTTAAAAGGATAGATGATTTATTGAGATCATGGTTAAAAATAATTATATAAAGTTGGTGATTTAAAATGCGCAAAGTACATTGGTGGACCAATTTTATTTACCTATTTTCATAAGCATTTTACGTGTATTTTCTTTTAAATCGCCCGATTTTATTTATTTTAAAAAGGAAACGTTTTGTATCTAATAGAAAGTAAGTTTATGGTCGCGGTTGTTTCCAATATATTGTTATAATATTTAATGCGTTTACTTTTGGGAGTTTCATCAAGTTCATTTGCAAAATAATTATTTGATTTTGGAAGATTTCTGAGTTCATATTTTCCAGTTTGGTATCTATAGTTACTACATGTTTTATTAAAACATTCAAATTTAGGGTTGTGGTGTAAAGACTCATGTGATCAATTTTATAAATCACATAAAATCTATTTCTCTATTTCGGCTACTCATCAATAACGTACTCATCAATCAGTGCAGTAAACATTTTATGTGTTTCCTTTTGGGAGTTTCATCAAGTTCATTTGCAAAATAATTCACTGATTTTTAGTTCAGACTTTCCAGTTGTATGTGTAGTTACTTAGTTGCTACATGTTTTATTAAAACATTAAAATTTAGGGTTAAATACTCATGTGATTAATTTAATAAATCACCCAAAATGTGTTTCTAAAACTCACTAATGACGTACTCATTAATTTTAAACATAATGTGCAGTAAACAATCGTGTTGTGAACACAATAAGAGCTCCTCTGTGAGTACGCAAAAGAAGCAATTTTTTTCCTTAAATATTCACACAATCATATTTTAATTCAGTTGATTTTTTGTATTTTGTTGATTGAAATGCTCAAAAATATCATAAACACATTAAGTTGGGACTCGCAAACGTGATTAAGTTGTAAGTGATTTTGAACGATAATTTTAATACGACTAATAAGCGTTTACTTGCGCACGTGAATGTTAAGTACCGTTTTATTTACGGGGTGAAAGTCACTAAATGTGAATTTCTAACGCGGTTAATATTGCGGGGAAAGCGTTTAAAAAGCGTAAATTTGTCATTGTTTGAAAATGGTTTTTAATAATTTATTTATTTATGTTACATCATCGATCATTGTGTAGTAGCTAACTAAATGGGAATGTAGGAATATTACGTGAACGATTGAACATTGCAATTAACTTGCGTGATGAGGATATTTGATGTAAATAAATGTGGTTAAAATGGTTGAAATGTTTGTTAACAGCGCCACCCCCCGGTTTGTTGATTGTGCGATGCTTTGTAAGCGCGGCTTGGTGGCGGCATGCCTCCGCCGCAGCGTAACGACCTCGGTACACACTCACCACGCCCTGATCCAGTACCCGAAGAGCCCTTCACTACGCTTGAAACCTCCGGAGGATCAAGTTCAAAAAGGTGGGAGAGGAAGGTGGCCAGGATCAGACTCGTCCCCGGAAGAATCCCGCCATGCTCGTTATTCCAAGCCCTCGTGTTACTTGTGTTCGTATCGTGTGTCGTGCCGTTGAGCACACCGTCCAGTACCCAACAGAGTACGCCGTTCGGGAACGGGTCGTCTTCGTTCCCGAACATCAACAGCACGCTAGCAAGCTCAGAGGGAGAGGAACCTGTCATTTGTCCCACGGCAAAGACATGGATACAGGAAAACGGCTCGTTCTGCTTTGTACTCAGGGACAGTCCTTTTCTCAGGAATTTAACAGAGTTGAGGGCCAGGGAGGAAAGGGCTGTCGACATGTTCTGCGAGCTCGAGAGCATTCTCGACAAGGTCGACTGCGCACAACCTTACTCTGTCAACAGGAGGCAGTGCAAGTTGTGTCGGGTGAGTCTTTTTTTTTTAATTACACACTAACTACACTCCAATCACATACACTCATGTTAACCATCAATATTTAAATGCGTTGGAAAGCGCATCCCTAATAAAACGTATAGCACCAAGTTAATTAGTTATCAAACCACGTTGGGAAATTAATGAGATTCTTTACCGAGTAGGCGAATGAAATAGTTGACCACAAGAATTGTAGCTTGTTTCTCAAGTATCCCCGTAACCCAAATCAATTAAACGATGAAAATAAAGCTGTCAGAACTAATAATACGTAGCTGATGCTTCCCAAAAAAAATATATATTTTTATCACAAAAGTGAGATGAGGAGCTACAAAAATCGTTTTGAGTTATGACCTAAGGTACCTGTGTGTCAAATACATTTGAGTAGACCATTCCGAAGACAGGCGGACAACCTTAGCGATACTATAGCTGATCACATCAGCTACGCAATAATGGGTGGGGTGACGTGTGTGTAGAGGTTTTATATTTTCCAATAATTCTCGTGTTCTGGTCAATGCGTTTAAAAAATTCATAAGGGATCGACTGAAAGTCGTTGCGGGTGAATGAAATAAGTTACAACGTCGGTTTGAAAATTAATGAAGAGGTAATAAATTACCAAGTTAATATTATTAACGGGTTGAAAAAAACGGGGGGAATATGCAAGTTAAGGGGGAAGTTGACAGGTGAATGGAAACGTGTTATGTAGTAGAAATACGTGTAGGAACACAAACTGTTATTTTGCATGTTTTTCCAAATGGTCATACTTGTGTACTCCAATTTTTAATTTTACGATCAAATTAACGATGCTTCACAATTTTTGTAAGTCAAATTATGGAATTACTGTGAACAAAGGTCTTACGGTTGGAAATCAGCTATTACTGTTGTCACTGATAAAGACTTAAATAAATCAATTTCAATTTCACGACCATGATCTTCACTTTTCTCGCTGGAGAAAATTGGCACATGTTACGTATAAGTTTAATAAAGTGACGTAACCATAGAAATATTTAAATCCCTCACGTAAAAAATGTGTAAAGATTGGTAAGAGTCACAAGTTTGCGTGTTTACTTCAAACCGGTACTTTTCGCCCGTAAACTTATTCTCTAATTGAACGTAACATGCTTCTCAGGTAGCCCCCTAGACAATACAAATTAAACACAACTTGCTAAAATTTAAATGTTGAGATTAGTGATATTTTGGGGTCATGTGAGAACCAATCGTGAAAAATATATACGGTGCTAATCTTCTCGTGTGTTTGTAATGGATACGTGAAAGTGCGTTTATTTTCAGAGATGTTTTTTATTTTTTGGCGTGTGCATTCACTCGATATGAATTATTTAACAATTCGAGAAATAGTATACTGATGTGTTTGTAAAACTTCGAAATGATGATGTTATACCACCAGAAATCGTTGCTATGACGTTTATTGCCGGTTTTTTAAATAGCATTGTTGACTATGATTTATCGCGTGTCAGAGAAATGGATAAATGTGACACAATGAGTTGAAGTGGGCTAACTTTATTTTTAAGTGAGTTAGAGTGGATGCATGAAAAACATGACTTTGCGTATATAATCGGTTCTAGTAGGCCTTTT
>JAHZNC010005554.1:0-11938 GCA_027744095.1 Zhuqinia jingwanae | reverse complement strand
TTTCTTAAACAGAAGTAATATTTTGCTCGATTCAGTAAAAATGAATAAATAAACCTGCAAAAATCCTCCTATTGTTAGCAATTATTATTATTTTCCAATTTAGGGGATTTTTGATGAAATATTCTCCCCGAGAAAAGAATAAACCCTGTAACATTTCTTTCTGCATGAGTTTACATACAGAAAATAATTTTGTAATTTTTTTTTCATCACAAAGGAATACATTATATTCTCAAGAAAGTAAGATTTCATGACGATCTATATGTAAAATCCTAGTTTTTGAGTGTACTTACATTTGCATTAAAGTTTTATTACCATTTCACATCTCATGTTATTATCATCCCATGGCATAGCAGGTTTACGGCACAAAAAAATGTGTTTTCTTTTCTTATTACGATTCCAGTTTTATGTTGCGTGTTGGGAAATTAGAAAAATATATAGGTACATAAATACACATTCTGACTGAATATTTTAATGCCAACAAGAAAACTGATGCTGAAACCCTTGAGAAACCGCATTGTACAATTGAAGTAGTAGTAGTAACATTTAAAAGAGGCTTAATACAAAAGAAGCATATTGTATGGATTGTTAGGGATATGTTCGAAAATGTTCGAATCGCAGAGTAGGGTTTCTTTCTTGAGGGGAATAATGAGAAAATCTACATTGCATCTTGTTTGTGTATAGGAGACCACCGCCACCACCATCCCACAACCAATTTGTTCATGCAAATTGATATTGATTCTACATACTTTGGTATAGTCCTTCTAAAGAGATAAAAAGTATTGTTAACTAACACACATGCTGTGTATTGTACACTCCTTACTACACTTTTCTTTATGCTTTCTAATAATAATAATAATATAAAAATGAAAAAAGAATAAAAATAAAAATCATTATTTCGTCTAAAAATATATATACTTAGGTTTACTACAATAGTCAATGTACTACTACAACAATAGAACTCTTTTGCTAACCAGCTTTCCTGAACAATAGAGACATAATAATAATAACAATCATGGTCGTACATAGCTTTTTTTTCTCCCGTGCCTGTCGTCATGGCTCATGGACCCTAGTTTCTAATTCAAGAACAAATATAAACTTGAGATGGAATACAAACACACATTTTTCATTTTCTTCGTGTTTGTGTTCCTGACTTGACTTTGGCTTGTTGGCTTCTTTACCTTTTTTTTGGCTAATAAGCATCCTTCCTTTTTCCTTGTTTTTCTTTGTAAATACACCAGTGTGAAAAGGTGAGAATACACCTAGTGTGTGTGTGTGCTACTGTTTTAGTTGCTGGCTCGCTTTTCCCTTCTCGGCTGGGTTTTTAAGTTTTTTTTTTGTAAAGATGTGCTTTTTTATTTTATTTTATTTTTGGCCGGCACTGCTTTTCTTAAAGAGAATACAAGAATAGGCTAAACCTATTACTCAAGAAGTCTCTTTTTTACTTCTTAAAAAAATGTATAAATATCCCAAAAGAATACTACAAAGCTACAAGTAAAATAAGAGGAATTTTTAGTTTTTTTTTATAAAAAAAACTTAAAGCTAGTAAAGAAGTAGTCTCGCAGTCACCACACGTTGTGACATGAGTAAAATACCTAAAAGCCAAAGAGAAAGCAAAAAAAAGTAATAATATGTAGTAAAGTAAAACAAGCAATGAACTCAAGCCAAAAAGTAGAAAATGAAGAAACAAGGGCACAACATAACATTTTCCAAGAACCTTTGAATATAGCGGGCGTTTGTGAAAAAAAGCATTTATCCTATTTTTCTGACTAAGAGATAAATCTCGAATTTTTCTTATAACAACTATACTACCTACTTATTTTATTCACCAAGAACGGTCATTTTATTGAGATCACCCTGTATAATATGGGCATATGTATATGACCGAGTTAGCCAAAAAAAAAAGAAATCCAAGTCCAGGGCAGAAATGTAGTGTACTCTATATAAAGCAGCAAAAGTAGCTACAAGATTTACCTACCACCGGTGGTGGTGGACTAAGAAAAAGTAGTAAGATGGAGAAAAGTAAACTCGGAGGAGAGAGAGGAGGATTCAGAGAGGAAGGGTTTTAAGGCAAATGCCTATATATTTCCTTTTAAACAAGAAAAGTCAAGAAATTCAAAAGATTTTTTTTTTCATGTGATGTATTCTTCTTTGCTTTGTGGAATGTGAGAAAAAAAGCGATAGAATAGAAATGTAAATAAATGGTACACACTGTCGTTTTTTTTCGCTGTGTGCTTCGTGCTCATAAGATACGATACGGTAATATATCCAAATTGTATGCCTATCCTATCGGATGTACGTAATAAAGGAGAAGAGAGAAAGAGAGAGAGTAGTTCTTTTTTTATATAAAAGCTTGACAACAACAAAGATTTCTTCTTTTTAGTCTTTAAGTCTTGTGTGTGAGTAAAAGTAGTAAGCTGCTGTTACTTTCCCAACTACTTTGTTATGTGTGCGCGTTCTGTTTCACTTACAAATTCATGGAATGTCACATATTTTTTCATAGTTTTTCCTACAAGTCTACATTATATATATTATGCAAAGCGCTAACTTTTTCCCCAGTAAAACATAGAAGCAAGTTTTTTGTTGGGAGTAAAAAGAATTATTATGTACAAGCGAAATATATTATTATTATTATTAGGTAGGTATGTATTTCTAAACGATTCTGTGCTAGAAGGCTTATAATATAATATTATGTGGGACTACTTTGAACTCAAGTTTTCTCAAAGGAACACAAGAATTGAGTCTAGAATTAAATTGAGGATTTCAGTTTCTTGTGGGATAAAAATAAAATACATTTTACATATATGCCAAAGTATATATATATATATATATTTAGGTAGGTACATATTATCTTTTATATAAACTCACAAAGATATAGTGAGTAAGTTTACATTTAAAATCGAAAATTAATGCATTAAAGCACACAAGCTAGAGATAGACAGAAAGAAAAGCTATTCGCTTTTCTCTCTCTCTCTTTAGTTTCTCTATTTACTTTTTATTTTATCCCCAAGCTGTTTTTTTTCTCTTTTGCTATCCAAAGAAGAAGAAAAGAGCCCCTGTATTCATTAACTATTAATTTTGCTGTTATCTTAAAACATGTCCGGAGGAAGAGTATCATTGAAAATGAGTTTGAATTGAATGGGTATGCATTTTTCAAAGAAAAATGTATGTCAGACCATGAGAGGATGTATATAGGCACGCTTGCCAATATAAACAAGACAAACAAAAGGAAGCAGGAAGCTCGTATAAGATTCATCTCGTCTCATCTCTCTGCTCAAGGATTGCTTAGTTCTGTCTGAGCAAGCGAATTACCATGAATTATGTATAGCTCAGGATTTTTTTTTAAAAGAAGGAATAATAAAAAGAAATATAAAGAAAATGAGAAGCGGATAGTATGGTAGTAGTAGTAAGTATCAAGATTAGTTGCTTTTGTGACGCTCACGTATGTTATTTACGAAAGACTGATGATTACTACATAAATTGATTACTTTCTGCTTTTTAGTCCGCTTGCTTCCAAATAACTTGCTTTTCTCTACATTTATCTTTAAGCTCATGATGTTGTATTGTTAAGACTTATTCTTTTTGCTTGGACGGATCTTGATGCAGTAAAATATAGCTTGAGTGACTTTCATTCTCTTTCTCTACTTTTTGAAAGATGGCATGATGATAACAGTGTACAGAATATAATAACAAGCTTTTACGATTTCGAATGAGAAGTAAAGTTGGTATTTAAGCGTAAAACATCGTCTTACCTTACGCGAACGAGCACAATATAAAGCTGTAGAGAAAATATTTTTTAGAGATGTAAATGTAAACGGATACGTGTTGTGTATACGTACGTGTTTAAAGCGCTAATCTACTTATTGCCTGTTTCCCTTTCATTCATCGCAAAAATAGACAACAAAATGCCGTAGTTTTCCTTTCTGTTGCATAGGTTTTATTATATCATAACGAGTCAACAGTTTTATAAACATTTAACATTTACTTAGTATCCTTTATCATTATTATAATTATGATGTACGGTTTTTTTCCGATGAACTTGTTTGTTTTAAACTTAAATTTTTTGTACGCCATAAAATAGAATGGTGTGACAACGGAACTATGATTTAAAGTTCAGGCGACAAAAACAAAAAATACGCTTTCTATATAATAATTATTGACATGAGTGATGTACAAGGCGAGTGAAATTCTCGCTGCAAATACATTTTTTTCCTTGCTCATTCTTCTGTATTCCCCCTCTTATCATCATCAAGCTCATTATCGGAATCACTATTTATATTATGTTATTATTATACTTGATAATATATCTTCAATTAAAAAGCACAAAATACTCTCTGCTACTTTCATCTTTCACTTCGCCTGTCGTTGCTTTTCGCTTTTTCAATTTATATACTATGTATGTACAATGTATACTATAGAAAATATACTGAAAGCTAGTCTTTGTTGATATTTTTTAGGAACGCGATGATGAGGATTCTTTCACTACTTTCAACTTTAATTAATTAAGAAAACTGTCATCTGAAAAATTCTGAACAAACTTTCCCAAATTCTCATTACATACACCTTTCATTCAACTACAGAAAGCAAATGAATGATACTAAAGAAGTTTCTCCATATTTTCACCTGACAATTTAAAATGATGGCAAACAATTTTGCAACAATAAAATAAAAGTAAAAAAACATTTTAAAAACTTTTCATTGTATTTTATATTTCTTCACAATTTTACTTTATGCTTCGTTAAAAATAATTAGGTAGAAGTAATAATTATTTCATGTTTAAATTTTGTTGAAAGAGAAGAACAACTAACAAAACTCTGTAAACAAATTTCTTAATTTTGCGAGAGTACTATATAGAAGTTCAGTGCTCCTTTATTATAAAACTTGAAATCAGTGAAAGAATGACTTCTTAATGACCTCAACTCAACGATCTATAATGATCTGACTGTGTAACTGCATCTATCTTTAAAAGAAAGTAAAAAAAGGAAGCAAATCTAGGAAAGTTAGTAACTTTTTGAGTGGAAACATGCTGCATTTTTTATCCTCGTCAACGTCACCAGTTGTTGAGTAGAGTGTATACATACATACCTAAATACGTAGTACGTGCTCACTATGATCGCCATGATGGTCCTCTTCTCCGTCCCCTTTCCTTTCATCATCATCAAAAGGAAAAGTTTAGCCAGCCAGAAGTGTTCTCCCAAAGGAATGCTAAAATGAAATTCGGTTAATTAGAACCCTCACAATCGCAATCAACCAGCAACCGCGTGCTAAAAACACAGACAAAAAAAAAGAGAACGAGAGGAAAAACACTTTTCCTTTATCTTCTTTTGCTATTTATCTTTCTCCGGTTTTTTTTTCTCTGGGAACTGCTTTGGCACTTGAGAAGATAAAAGGAAATGGCAGGTTTTGTAAGCCGTCTTGTAGCATGTCTTGTGGCCGTAGTGGCTGTCTTACAACTCGTTCATCTAGTACTTCTCAATAAACTTGAGTCAACGCGCCTACACGAACTTCGTCGCCTTCAACAACAGCAACAGTATCATCAGCTTCACAAGCAGCAGGATCCAAGCCTGTTTGTCCAAGAGACAGATCCACTCTTGTCTGACAACGCTAATCAGAGCCCACATCATTCTGCTGACAAAAACGGGGGTGGAGGTGGTGGGAACATCCGGTATCAGGGAGTTGGTCAGCAGCAGCAGCAACACCAACCATGGAACAACTGGAGGTCAGAGAGATCTGCTGGGGTCCTTTCACCAGCACAAGCAGTACCTGAACAAGTAAGTTATCTTATGATGCTAGTTCCACAGTAAATTGTTTTTCAGGAACGCAAACAAGAGTTTTCATAGAGCTATATATTCATTGTTTGTATATCATATTATGCGATTATTATTAATAATATTGAACGTGATAAAAGATGCCGTGCATAATAAACCATAATATTTGCCTTTGAGCAGAGAGGGAGGAAGTGATATAGAGAATTTGTAAAAGTGGCTAAAAAAGCCAGGATGATGATGATGATGACGGAGGTAAAACGTGCAACCGAACCGAAAACGCACGGTAATGGAGTAAAGTAATATTCATCAATCATGTCAAGCAAGCAAGTTGCACTTGCAAGCATCTCTCTCTCTCTCTCTTTCTATTCTCACTCTCTCGCCAACAACACAAACGCAACAACAAAAACATGAAATGAACATGAGTAACCAGCATATTTATAGTTTTATAGAATGAATAGAAGGAAGCGTTTGAAAATGCAGCAGCAGAGTTAGTGTTCAACGCTCAACCTGCTGTGGGATTTCATTCAAAAGTACTTACCTATATAAAGCAGATGCTGTTTTACCAAAGCGAGTCATGTGCTAAAACATGATTTCGGATAATACGTATGTGAATACAGGGTGGTTGTAATATGTAACGTATTTGCCATTAATTTAAATAGAATCCTCATAAAAAATAAATCCAGCATATTGCACACATGCTCACTACATACCTATATAAGGCTTTCGTGTTGCCAGTTGTAGAAAACGCGGATTTTCTTTTTCAGAAGCACCCTGTATTTCTGCATTTTACATGATGATGATGATGTGTGTGTTTGTGTATTGTTGCATTGTTAACATGTTGTGCTGTTGAGTGACCCATGAATTGTGAAAACATTGTATCTACCAAAAATACCTATATAGGTATACAATATAGAGCATACACACACGATGCGATGATTATGTTTATACAACACCTAAAAATATATCACACCATAATTGCTTTTGATAACAGAAATATGTGACATGACACATGATATATAGTTTATACAAAAAAAACATTTTGTTTGAAAGGCGAAGAAGAATGCTCAACGCTTTCCCCACACAATTCACATTCCACTCTCCTCATCCATACACACACATGCAGGCGCTTTAGCTCTGCTACCATATATCAAATATCATGCGAAAATGGATTTCATCTCAAGCAAGTGGCATTAATTCAAACACGAAAATATGTTCAGATTCAAAGCATTATCATCATCTACTTGTATTTTAGAATTTAGATTTATTTCTCAACATTCAACGCTTCTTTACTCACTTTGAAGATACAAAATGCTTACATGCTGTTTGGGTGGACGCATAAAAGTATATGAGAAAGAATCTCTATTCGTAATATATTAAAATTTATGAGTGTCTAGCAGGGTTGGGCAAGTAAGTGCGTTGTATTAAATTGTAAAATGTAGTATTTTACTTCAAATCTACTTTCTTGGGAGCATTAAAATCTTACAATGCTCTCAGTTTTTTAAATAAAAAAGAATGATGTCTAACATTGCAATATTTCTTGAATATGTGGAGATGAGAGATATGCATTGAAAATGAGCATTTTCTGGCTAAAAAATCAAGATGCATTCTGCCAAGTAATATATATGTATACAGATGGGATTGGAATCGAAACTTTAAAAAACAAACAGATAAATGTATTTTGAACGTGTTCTGTGCCCAGGCCTGGTGTGCATGCATTTGTAAATAATATGATTCTTTTAGCGAAGCAATAGTGGTTGGTGGTGGTAGCACGTGTTGAGTTGTTAAAACTCGTCACTTGTCAGTTTATGGTAAAAAGCAAATTTATTTTACATTTTTTCTCCTTTTATTATTATTATGTGCACCACTTGTTTTAAAAAGATGAGTAGTAGGAGATGAGCGCAAGAGGCGTGAAAATAAACGGGAGTGCTTCAATAAAAAAATCTACATTTAAAAGGAAGAATAATATTTTCCAACCATGCCGTACCAGATCCAAAAAAATGTGATATAATATTCTGCACTACTGAATCGAAAGAATCAAAAGATTGACAGCACAGAACAGATACTTTTTTTTGTAAAAAAAATGAAAGGAAAGTATAATTTCGGGTTTTTTTAATACTTTTGGCTGTGTACAGAACATGAAACAAATGGAAAAAAGTGTACCAAGAAAAGTACTTTGTGGAGAAGAAAGAAAGAAAACGTTATTATTGGTTATCAAAAATATTATATCGTTTTCACGCATCGTCAAAACGCGACGATACTTTTGCTACTAGGAATCGTTGGATAAGTTATTATATTGAATTGTGAGCATTTTATGACTGCATGAATGACATTTCTTTTTTCCATTTCTGCTCTATTCACAAACCAGACTTGCAATTTATGAAAGTACACAATATCACATTTTTCCTTTATTTTTGCAGCCTTCGGGACTTCTGAATCCAATACTAGGAACAGTAAGCGAGTATTATTATGTGCTACCCGAATTCGGGTATCATATGGATGTTATATACATTACATTGCATACACAACATATACCAAATCCATTTCTATGACATGATGATATAATAAACCCTCTAGCTTTTGCTCACTCACACAATCCATCCATCTACTATCTATCTACAAAAATATCAGACATAAACAGCAAACGTAAAAAAAACCTTTATATTTTTTTTGGAGTTGGGGCTGATGGTGCATCTTTTTGATGATGAATGTGTGAATTCAGTCAAACTGTCATACTTACTAGTGTACTGTGTGTGGAATGCGGTGAAAGCACTTTGTTGATTCCCTGCACACAGACACAAGTCTTTTTTTATGATGAAAGGCTAATACGGAAGAAAAGGGAACAGGACAAACTGGACAGAGGACATTACCCGGATCGGATCTACAATGCTGGGCTTCAAAACCTGCCATCATGTGATTTCAGTTTAGCTATCTCGAAACTTGAATAGTTCTTTTTTTTGATGTAACAAATGTTACATGGTCATAGCTGTCCATCCATCAATCTCTCTATTTCTATGTACTTTGGTGACATGCATGTGTGTACCTACTACCTATGATACGTTTGTTACACAAACAGCCCGAGTCATGCGAGAGAGTAGTGTATATATAACTGATCCTCCGTAAAAAGGGGGATTTGCAAGAAAAATAGTTTGGTTTTACTATTTTGCCTGCTGACTACTACTACCAGCTAGCTTTTTTGTACATGTGCCTACGTCTAGTATATCTATTATCCTATTACTGCAACAAAAGAGATTTCATATCTTTTTCTCTCCTTTGTGTGGAGAGAAATCGGATATATGATCATGTCATGTGTGTGTGTGTGTGTGTGTGTGTATTTTTTTGCGCCAATGTATTCTCGCATTGCTCACTGTTCACCAGTCCTAATCCTTTCTACTAATATTACATTACATATATTACGAAAAAGGAAAAAGTTATTATAAAGCTTTTGTTCCAGAGTAATGGGACGTATATGAAAGATACAAAATAAGTAGTAGTGAGACAACCTGAAAACAACGGAGCCCTCCAACTTCAAGTTGAAAACGAATGTTTTACATTTTCAATGCGGATTCGGTTCGGACGAAAAAGGGAAAATAATAGAATGGATTATTACTAGAGCGTGTAGCGCAAGTCATACATAATTTTCTCGTTTTTGTCGGTCCGTTCAGCCGATACATACTTTATAGAATAGACTTTTTTCACTGACGCAACGGCGCCTGTGTGAAGGGTTACATAGCTATAAAATCCTTGGCCAACCTGTACCCAACCTATAGGAATGAAGTGAAAATTTTAACAGCTTATTTATTAATAAACTATAATAAATTAAAGATATTTCTAAAAACTTTACATGAAAAATTATTCAAGAACTATATGCTCGAACCTTTATAATAGAATGGATTATTACTAGAGCGTGTAGCGCAAGTCATACATAATTTTCTCGTTTTTGTCGGTCCGTTCAGCCGATGCATACTTTATGTAATAGACTTTTTTCACTGACGCAACGGCGCCTGTGTGAAGGGCATAAAATCCTTGGGCAACCTGTACCCAACCTATAGGAATGAAGTGAAAATTTTAACAGCTTATTCATTAATAAACTATAATAAATTAAAGATATTTCTAAAAACTTTACATGAAAAATTATTCAAGAACTATATGCTCGAACCTTACTCCTGACGAAAGTAACCATACTTTAACAATTACGAATTTTTATGATTCTTCACAAATCGTAGTCCTCCTTTACAACATTTTGCTTTGGTTTATTCAATTTTTGAGTTAGTATCATGTTCCCCTCTAGCTCCTCTCTTTCACTTCCTTGCTTCCATTAAATTCTCATGGGAAATTCCTTTCACCAAGAGTGAAAATAACAAATGTTCCTGCTTGAAATCACCTGTACGAAGGATATATCGGCTACTACGTTGCATTGCTACTTTAAAATAAGTAGTTGATAGTTTAATATTCGAGACAACATGGATTTTCAAACTATGTGTATTGAACTTCATATGCAAGCATTATATGTGCATGTATTATGTATGCATGGCTAAAATTCAAAACATTACTAATGTAGCGTATATTGTTGTTTCATTCAATATTTACAAGCAAAGTGTGTAAAAAATACATACGTTCCCCAGCACTTGGACGACAGCAACACCAACGAGGGCTTGTTGTGTTTTGTGTTTTCCAACACCAACATAAACCACTCTTATTTTACTATTACTTATTGGTATTATATGTACCTATTATAAGTTTATTGCAACCAATCCGTAGAACGGTAATCCACTATTCCCGGCTGATATGTTTCCCGTTGAAGGAAAATTGGATGATGGTTCTGTTGTATAGGAGGCATGTTGGATTGAAAGAAGAATTGGAATGAGAAAGTAAAGTAAGTAGATAAATAGATGCACAAAGTTCGGCTTCGACAGTAGGACAAATCCATTTTTCAATCTCTCACTTTGAGTCGACTTCTCACAGTCAGTTCTCGTTTTTTGTTTGTTGGGTTGTTGGGAAAGAGGAGGAGGATTATACCCTCCCGCAAAAAAATAAAGTTTTCTGCTCTGAAAAAATAAGTGGATATAGTGTATACATAATAGATATATTATATCCATAAATCCGTACTTTTTGTATGTGTAATAGTAATATATTCAAACAACCAATCGTATTATCCATTCTGAAAAAAAAAATTGTTCCAATTCGGGAAAAAAAATTCTTTTATCTTTTGACTTCAAGCATGTATGATTTTCTATTAAATAAACTTACATACTACAACAGTTATATTCAGACAGATACTACGTGCAGCATAAGGGAATATCAGATATATACATATACTTATATTGTACCTAGACCCATACAAAAAGTTGTAAAATTCTAGAGAGAAAATGCATTGTTGGCAGTGTAATGATATGAAACAAGTAGAAAAAGTATTAATATCTGTGGGCAAACCCGTAAAACTTTTTTGCTGGATTAGAAAAGAGAAAAAAAAGAGAAAGGCGATTTATGTAAGTTGAACGTGAGCTTAGTAAAAAAGATGTTTACTTTCCCATCATCTTGCCCTGTATGCAACAATGTATGAATACGTATATACTTATGCATGTATGTATTATATAAATTGTTGGCAGACCAAAAGCCATACAGATACAGAGAGAAAAGAAACTTATTATTACTACCTTTGTAGGTATTTATACTTTTTTCGTCCAAAACTGCCTGGATCGCTAATATAGCTTAACTCTTTTACAAAGGATTCGTGTTCGTGATACATGCATTGTAAACTAGTTAATATTTTATTGAAAAAAATGATGATGATGAATATTATATTGTAACTATTATAATAATGAAAAGCTCTTCATTTTCGTCTACCTAATAATATGGTATAGTTAAAAAGTTTTTTTTTCTAAGCTTTCCTATTCATTATGCTTTTAAGTATTTACTAATTTATTTAATGGAAGGTATGTAGTGAAAACATTCATTTTTTAAGTGCCACAATGCCAGTCTTCATAAAAAACTGTGTTTGTCTTTTCTTACACACACAGTTGAAGTGATAAAGATGTTCTTGTATCTTTTTAAAAAACGAAAGAAATAGAAAGAAGAAAAAAAAACACAAAATTTACTGGCGCATCACACAATACAAATACGGGAAATATGTGGGAAATGGATGGATGAATATATTTATGTTACATGAGATGATG
>JAHZNC010005553.1:0-12134 GCA_027744095.1 Zhuqinia jingwanae | reverse complement strand
TACAAACAAAATAATAATATACCCTTTCTTCTGTTTTTTTCCTTTATTTTTCACCGGGAACACTTCAATCTCATCTCCCTCAGCATCATCGTTATCTTTCTTCTGATTAACCGTATCAAGATGATCCTCAATGTCGGCTTCCTTCTTTTGTTTCTTTTTCTGCTTTGCTGTTAATTTTTTCTTTCCTCCTTTGTTATCATCATCTTCGTCATCATTGTTCACAAGAGGTGCGGCAGGTTTGCTAATTTCTTCATCTGAATCATCTCCTCTATTTTTACCTTTCTGAAAACAAATTAACGTCAACAATTTTAGTTTAAATCTAATGAAAAAGTCATTAAATAAAAAAAATCTTGGACTTACTTTGCCCTTTTTCCCCTTTGCCTCTACGGGTTGTTGTGGAGGAGGGGTTGGCTCCTCATCTGAATCATCCCCTCTATTTTTACCTTTCTAAAAAAACAAGTTAACGTCCACAATTTTAGTTCAAATCTAATGGAAATGAAAAAATCATTAAACAAAAATTATCTTGAACATACTTTGCCCTTTTTCCCCTTCGCCTCTGCGGCTTTTTGTGGAGGAGGGGTTGGCTCCTCCTCTTCTTCTTCCACTTGCTTCACCTTGGCTTTTCCTGCTTTTTTATTTCCCTTACCAGCTCCTTTCCCCTTTTTTTCTTCATCCACAACAGAACTTTGTTCAGAGGCCACAGACTCAAAGTCATCGTCCGGCTGATTTTTTGCTTTCTTCGGCATCTTCAAAATAAAATTTAATAAAAATATTAAACATATGTACTTAACTATTGTAATAGTTATAACCTTAACAGATGTTATACTTTCCAAAATGAACAAAAGTCACATAACTTACTTTGAATGATATATAAATAACTATAAATTCTTCAACTTCAACTATATTTTCCAAAATAATGTCACCAGAGACTAGATCATATTTAAATCACTTCAGCAGCAGCTTGCTCGGTACTGCTCTCTGTCGTCTCTGTTTCTGTCTGTCGTTTTCGTAACGTACTTTTCCTAATAAAAAAACCTCAATTGCTGCACAATAACTGACCTAGGTAGAACATTTAATTAAACATATTATGCAAAAGCATAATATACTACATGTCACAAGATATTAAAGTAAATTAAAAATAACCCCCTATTAACTATATACATTATACATACACACACGAGAGGTATACCACTATCACAAGGCTTCAATTCAATGAGTCACTTTTTTATAACAGCATTGCCATTGCCATGCATAAAAGATCAAAAGGAAATCACTTTCACATTTTTCCCATGCATTTGTCCGCCGCCATTTGAGATCACTTTATGGTAAAGGATGTACATATATAAAGTGAATATGATGGCTTGTCAGCTGATGATGATTCAGTTTATGGCAAAAAATTACTACTACTTTTAATGCATAATGAATTATTGAATGGGTAGCACATGGCTTGGTTGTCCTTTTTCGTGAAACTATGAATGAAACTTCTGAAAAGAACCGGTGAAAGTGGTCAAAGTTGGTGAAGCAAGTTATTTATTTATTAGTCAAATCTGTCGTTTAATTTATATATATTTTTTTATAGTGAAATAAGACGTTTGGAAGAGATTAATCAAAAATGGGGAGTGACGCGCTGGATCTGTTGAAATTTCCTCAAAAGGTGGGTAAAATTACGTTGACATATTGCTAAAGACTGAGTAACAGTTTTAAAATTGTAAAATTGGTTAAAAATTATGTTTATTTTTAGGCAGTAGACAATATTCTTGACCACCTAAACTTCTTCCATCTTATGAATCTCCGATTAGTTTGCAAAACTACAAAATCCTGGGTGGAGACGCCCTGTCATTTGAAAAGATTTTACGTCCACGTTAAACAACGAAAGTTTCTGAAGACCCTACTTAAATCCTCCCAAACAGTCAAATGGAGTAATCTCACTATTTCTTGTGATATCAACGACCCTACAAACACCACTTGGATCCGAGCTGACGAATATTTTCAAACTTTTGCAAGATTGAGCACGGCACTCCGTGTTCTCCGATTTACGGAACAAAGAATAACGTACTCAAATGGATTGGACGTAATACTTCGTAACTGCAGTGAGTTGGAAACTCTCGAAATTGGAACATTGGACTTGCAAAATGTTAGCCTTCCAGTCACCAGTGAAATTCAACATAACTTGGAAAATCATTTGAAACGATTTGGAATATCGTACGTAGCATGGAATCAGGAAAAGGATCTTCAGTGGTTTGACGATTTTTTAGGAGCAGCCAAAAAGCTCGAGTATTTTCGAGTTCCATTTATTTTATCAAGTTCAGTGTACAACTTGTATCCTTCCTTGGATGTGGACGATATAGAGCAGAAGCTTTGTGAAATTACGGATCAGTACCTTTTCAATCCTGTAAAAGCCATTCTTATGCAAGAAAATTCCAGACTGAGGCGCCTTCAAGTAGAAAACTTTGACTTGGAACAACTACTCCAAAATAGTTTAATCCAAACATGTCAGCAGTCAGGTTGCTTACTTGTCCATGTTTTAGAGTGCTTTGAACGCCCTGTGACTCTGGAGGAAAGTGCACTACTCGGCGACACTGTTGGCTCCCTTCTCAACTGTTCCAAGAACTTGGACATATCAAAGTTGAAAAAATTACAGGCTGTGTCAATCCAAGATGATTGTGTAGAGTCCTCAGACGTGGACAAGAAATTCTGCAATGGAGAGCAACCTTTTCTAAAGACTGTCACCATCACACTCACCAAGTCCATTCTCCAGTCCGAGCGTATGGCATTCTGCTTCCTGCAGCAGAAAAGGGACTCTGTCACTTCCATTTCGGTGACATTTCAATCTGACTTGAAAGGATCCGCTCAAGCTTCCGTGTTCAGAACTCCAAAATTTGCCGCGTGTTTCCCAAACCTTACGACTTTAAGATTAAATGGATTTGACGGGAAAAGAGACGAGTACCTCTTGTTTTGGAACAGTTTTCCACGTTTGGAAGATCTGCGTCTGGAAAACTGTAGGACTTTGGGAGATAGTGGACTAACCGGAGATGATACTGAAAATCCAGCGTTTTTACTTTTAAATGGTAAGTTACATACGCGATAAAAGTGGAAAAATACTTTACCTTCTAATTGTCTGTCGGTAGATTTAGAAAACTAAGTTCCTATATGTGTGCGTGTGATTTTTAATTTCAGGTATGAAACGCTTATCTTTGGAATACTGCGATAATCTCACGGACTCCATCTTATCAACAGTCATTTCTAAAATGCCTTTAGAATACTTAAGCTTGGCTCTGACCAAAATAACATTTCATACTGGACTGAAACAATTAGTTAGTATAGGTGGTTTGCTGCAAAAATCTCTTTTTGTGTTTCAATGCATCAAACCAGAAGATTGTGATTCAGACGAAATGTTTAAAAATTATTTGAGTACAAACACATTCCAAAATCTAAAAAAGAGTGAAATACTATTTTGAAATTGGTTCAAGCATCACGATAAATTAAAAGTCTAATTTTGTATTTATATTGCGCGCAATTGGAAATGCTTTATTAATTTAAAATCCGGTTTTATTATAGTTAATATACTGATTCGTTTCGATAAACGCGTTATTTTTTATTCATGATTTATCATACTGTTCAGTTAAACATTTTTTCATACCGCCATCCACCATTATTAATCATAATTTTATCATCGTTCTTCGTGACAAATTTATAACATGGAACGCTAAACAATTTAATTTACAAGAAACAAAATATAGACCACTACAACTAAATATAAATATAATTTTTTTAGAAAGCAAAATATAAACAAATATTTTACTATGAATTAACTAGATTAAAATTTTCAAATGAAACTTCAATACAATTGACTGTAGTACAAAAGTAAGTAGTACATTAAGTATATGTAAAATGTAAATATTGACGACATCATATTATGCAATGCTCACCTACTTAAGTTGACACTTTTTATCATTCATGCAGTACAACTTTTACTATATAAATCTTTTCTTTAAATCTTTTCCAAACCGCCACACAAAAAAAGTAAATTAGGCGACCCATGTAAAAGATGATCATTATAAAGTTTCATCATTCTCGTACCATATCACATTTTATCAAACAGTCAGTGTATTGTATATATACTTGCATATAATCAATTAAATTACAATTCAATCAAATTGAATGAACATATTTTTCTTACAGCTATTATAATACATAACCTTTGGATAAACTATCTATTTGTTAGGATTCTTACAAAGCTGGCTAATAACAGCAAAACCATAAGTTAAATGACGAGAACCAATGGTTTTACAAATAGCGAAGACGGAACCGAATCATGAATGAAGTTGAATGAACAAATTTATAAATACAATCACAGATCTTGAGTACATGATTATTTTAAAACTTATTAACAATAATTATACAGAAATGTTGAAATGTAGATCGGCAAAAGCAGAAATGGAAAGTTTTCAGTTCTGGGTTTTGCTTCGACTGCACAGCAGACAGACAAGACAAGAAACATAATGGACACGCTTTTTTTCAGGATTTTTTTTTCACACACGGCATTCATTTTAGCATGTTTCATCATGATTTGATTAGGTATATTTTTTCAAATGAAGTAGCACATGAAGATTTCTTTGTATTTATAGTTATAAATTAATTAATACAGATCCTACACTAAAGAATACGTAATAGACAAATAAACTCTACTATAAATAAAAATAAGAATGAAACTGAGGAAAAAAAATGCTGTGATTTTATATGTTCTTAAAACCTTACATCTAATCAAACATAAATGAACTAAACAAACTTTATACTTTTAAAATACAAAATCAACCAGCTCAGCAAAATAGATATATGGCCCTTTGCACGAATATGCATAAATGTAAAAAAAATCAGTCAAGTTACTGCAAAAAATAATGATTTTTGAATGCATATACATGCACCTAATTCTATGGCGTAGCAGTAGGGGTGGGCGTGTTAGCTTCTTCTGGAGACGTAGCTGATACAACTGGATGAGCAAACACGGCTCTTGGAGGATCATTAAGAGGTGGTCTCCTCACCAAACCCCACCGCTGTAAAGTGGGTACGATAAGCACATTGTTGTACAAACACATCCCGCTAATTAAAAGGAAGAAACCGATAACTTGGAGGTAGTTGAATTGTTGCCATTTGACCATCAAGCTAAAAATCCAAATGACCAGGGTGCGAACAGAGTCAAGAACCATTCGGGTAGTGGCAGACAGCTCTTTGGTGACGGAGACGCCGGAAAAGTTGAAGAAGGCGATGGAGATGATGGTACCTACAAAAAAAATAGTAAAATGATGGTAATCCCTAACTTTTTTTCGTAAATATTAGAGTTTAGAGCTAACTTACCCATGAACGCGCAAACTAGCAAAGGATTGTTATAAAGTTGAATGAAACCATCAATTGCATCTTCCAAAACACCCCTAGGATTATCACTGAATGGTGGGGGAACATGAATGAAGTACATTGGGATGAGAAGAAAACCTAAAACCAGGAATCCGAACACTCCCTCCCAACCAACAGCCTGCAAAGCTGGAACGTTGTATTTGCTAACAAATTTCTCTTCGTAAACCATCTGAGCGGCGGAAATGATTTGGGCCATCACGATAAGCAAGTCGCCTGTTAGATAACATGAATAAAAACTTGGATGATTCTGCCCAAACTAATTGATAACTAAAAAATATTTTTTTAAATTTAATTAACTCACCTGTGATCATGTTATTCTTGCCAAAAGCACTTGCCCCATTTGTCGTAAAATCCGACAACCCCACAATAGCTAATCCAGTAATGATAAAACTTATCCCAAACCACTTGACAAAGGTCAACTGTCTATTAAGAAACGCAACACTGAGTAATCCCGTGAAAACGATGACAGCACCCCGTAACATTTGGAAGGAAGAAGCATATGTCAGGTTGAGTCCGACGTACATGGTACTCGTTGCAAATAAGTCCATCATAGCAGGTGGGAGGAATATCAGTCGGTTGAAGGTTGTGCCTTCCTGCTCCACGAAAGGGATGACATCTTCAAGCTCGCCCTACATAAAGATGAAAAAATAATAAGTCATAAGTCATAATACTTATTTCTTCTATCATAATAAATTAATCACTTTGCGAATTAGTTCTTACCGATCTTCGCTTCCGGTAAAAGTACAAAAGGTTAAAAGCCACCAAACACATTATTTCCCCAACAAACATGGAGCATGCTTGTAAATATGGATGGTTAAACTTTCTTTCTTGATTATCCCTACCAGGAGAGCTCATTGTATCCGCCCATCTACAACAAAATCAAAATCAAATTTACAACATCGATCGTCAAGCTATCAAAATTTATTAATTCTTCAAGTTTATCATCATCGCGTTACTTACTTTGTACTCAGCGTGTTCAACGATCCCGTAATCACCATTAAAATGGCAATCGCCAGTTGCTTATGCGTCCACATTTTCTTTTATAAAGTTTCAGCACACAAAACTATAAACCGCAGGCAGAGGAGGTGCCTTAAATTGATTACATAAAAATATTCAAAGATAGATATTTTTTATTAAAATTTCCAAAGATAGATATTTTTTATTAAAAGTATTTCATTTTCCCAGCGTTGATAAATTTTATTAAGCCTTACTGTTTATAACCACAGCTTTAATTAAATATCAAGTCAAGTTTTTGGGTGTTTCCTGTCCTTGTCTTATTACAGGGATCTTAAACCATTTAGGTTAATATCCTTTAAATCCAATTAGTCAACCACCTCAGAACGCAAACAAGTAGCACTATACACATCAATAACTATCCGCTGCTTCCTATAAACACAAAATAATGCTTCCATCTAAATGTGTCATTGATTTTTGTAGTCATTCAACATTCACCAACACCCACCACATAGTGTGTTACTTCTATATCAAAAGTAAATATGGGTTTTAATCCTTCCATCACCCATTCACCAAACTAAAAGCACGGAAATATTCCTTTACTTTTTTTTACAACCGCTATCCCTATTATTATTGGTGCACTGCCTAACCAAATAAATAAGTTATGTCAGTATGCTTGCTGTGGTTAAATAAATGCATAATAAGCCAACTTATTAAAAGTTCGTATATTTAGCAAGTTGGGTATGGACACAAATTTATTACTGTGATCTCCAGTGCCAGTGTCTTCGTGATGGTCGTGACGAGACGGACAAAATTACAGCAGAAGAACAAGAGATCCTTCTTCTCATTCCTTTCTTCCTTTTCTATCTACCCATTCCACATACAAAATCAATACACAGTGGCAGATTAAGATTACTAAACTCCCTGGCTTGTTTACGTTAACAAAATAATATGCGTTTAAATTTATAACTAGCTGAGCTGCTGTGTCATCTTTTTTAGCTTTTGGGTTATTTGTGTATCAATATTTCAGCAACGTGAACCATATGATGACAAAGCATATACTTTGGTATTCGCGTTGTATCTATACATTTCGTGGCAGCTGTATAGCTGGATTGGAATTGATAGCATTTTTACTTCTGTTGCTGTACGCTGGCGTGTGACTGCGGCTGCACAACAACAGGAAGAAGGAGTCACACTTTGTCTTCATTTTTTGTGAAGCTGTACTATCTACTTGGTTGGATTATTGAATGATTATGAATGGTTTGTTTTTCACGATGATAATGGATGGCTGGATGACTAATACAAAGGAAACCTAATCTTTCTGACAATTTTCTGTCGGTTGGTTATCCTATTTAGGTATAATATAAATATATATGCCTTTTTCTGCTGTGATAGTTGTGATAATGATTAATGTGATAGTTGATATGATATAGAAGATGCGAACACTGAATTCGGATTAGTATCAAGGCTTTCCTTTCTGATTGTGAAGGTTTTTCAAAAGGAATGCATGAGTTAGTTTGTAACATTACACTTTTTCGTTAAAATACCTAACAAATTAAAGGTTAAAATATTAACAGTTATAATTGCGTAGCTGATTATTTAAAAAATCTAGAAAGGTTTTTCTTTATATGCAAATATAAAGTCTACGGCTACATAGTATTATTGACACACGTACACACTTGATGCAACTCTTTTGTCGTTTTGAAAATATTCCATTATGGCTGGCTAGCGGCCCTCAACACCCAAACTGAAACTCGTTTTATGTAAAAGTGAGACTATTTACAAAAAAGTTAATTGTTATCTAATATTACAAATTACAACCATACATCACAAAATTGCATATCGCAGCTCATTAAGAAGGTTACTAAATATTTACATTTTTATTCAATTCAGTAAATCACGTACACAAATTTTCTGTAATTATTCTATTACATTGCCATCTGAACATTGCCGCTTTTGTTAAACGTATTATTAAACGCTCGATAATTTAAATAGTTCAATATTTTAGTTTTTGCATTATTCATTATTATACGCATTCACACACCCAAACATGCTCACATTCAGTCATGCAAAACTGTTACCCCTCTTCTGTTAGATTAAGACATAATTCGCAAAGGCTGCACAATTTATATATAACACATAGTTCAACAGTAAAAATGAAGTTGATTTGTAGCATCATTATCCCACAATCAAGTTAGAAGTTGATTGGGCTTAGTTAGCCAACAATAATAGAAATTAATTTTAGGACGAAACCCAAATCATGAAAACAACAGTAGTAGTAGTAACAATAGATTGTAACAGAATAAAAATGACTATAATTTCTTTTTCTTCATTTCTTAAAAAAACCTTATCATAGGAATAAGTCGCTTTAAGCAGTACTTGGTGGTGGTCTCGTTGTTTTCACAGTTCAATTTTATTTGACCCTCCGTCAACATCCTCGTCTAAATCAAGGTCTTCTTCTACGGGCAACTGACCATCTTTTCCATCCCATGCGTCTACGCTATCAACGTCGGGGAGGGATGCTCCACGAATAGGGGCTGTGGAACCTTTACCGTACGAAAGATCTCTGAGAAATTCCTTGATCCCCTCTTCCGAGAAAGAACCGCGGAAAAGCGAGTATTTACCCTTCTTTACGCTGACGACGGCCATGGCTGGGTATCCAAAACTGGAATTACCACAATGAAAAAATATGATACCAATTAAAATTATGTTTAAATAAATTACACAATTAAAACTGTTTTTTTCAATTTGATTGCATGTATATACCCTCCAATGTCTAAGGTCTCTTCTAATTTCAAATGGTCTCCAGCTTGCGCCCACAACCAACCCCAGCCGTTACGCTTGAATCTATCGCCATTGGCACGCAAAATAGTCTAAAAATAATCATTTAAAATTGAAATTAATTTAAATAATAATTATTGTACTTTGTCTGAACAATGCTTGAGAATTTTATTCATCCTTACCAGGAATCGATTCCTGCAACTTGCATCACAGTCCAAAATGTGCGGAAGTACAGACACTACACAAAGGGGATGTTTACCACAACCTTCTTCTACCACGTCATTATTGACAATTTGTTCCAACTCGGGTGCAGGCAAAGACGCAGTCGCCTTTTCTAATGCCCAGTTGATAATAGCCTCTGCGTTACGTCCACCCTCAAAGTCTTCAGCATCAGCGGATGACCGTTTCTTACCAGCGGGGAAAAACTTGATTGTAGGATAACCTTGAACTCCGTATTCGGATGCTTTACCGGGATGTGCAGTAGCGTCAAGCGCACCAAGTTTGACTTTTCCTTTGAGCTCACTGGCAGCCTGAATCAATTATGTAAATTTATTAATGACTTTGTTCGTTCTAGCGAATTAATTAAGATAATTTAGTAGGACGATTTCAATAATAATAGACTTTCCACTCAGTTGGGCCTCAACTTTGTCCTTGGCTGCGCGAAGGGCAGCGTCAACTATGCCTTTAGCTGTTCGTTGTCCGTTGTAGTCTTCAGTCTTTCCCCCGGAAATAATCTTAATGGTAGGGAATCCGCGAATATTGTAGCGCCCACCTAGGCCCTTATCTTCGTCAGCGTTGACAGCGCCTACCTTTACCACACCTGAAACACATTATCCATACAGAAAAAACAACCTTAAAACCTTTTCTTTAAACTCCTACCAAACCATTCATTTTTATTAAATAAAATGTGTTACCTTTCAAAGCCTTAGCCGCTTTCTCATACTCAGGTGCTAAAGTTTTACAATGACCGCACCAAGGTGCGAAAAATTCCACGATCCAAACAGAGTCACTGTCTTTCACGAGCCTATCAAAGTTACCCGAAGTTATAGAAACCACATCAGAGTTACTAGAGTATAGGGCTTGAGCGGATGAGATCACTACTCCCAACAATATTAGAACACTCCCAAGTGGTAACCTTCTCCTCCTCATCTCCTCCATCATGTTGATATGTTCACGTTATCACGAACTGCTTTAAAAACAAACACCGCAAAAAATAACAACATAAAATTTAACACGTATACTTAATCAATTTGCAATCATGGCTGCCTACATAAAAAAAATCCGCCACCCATGCTCTCTGTGGTGGTGGAGTTGGAGTCATCCATGAATGACTGGTCATTACCTCCTTCTTCGAAATATTGGACCTCGTCCAATAATACCCAGCTTTCTTTATCAACACCTTTCAGCGTTTCACTAGCAGCACCTTATCTTCTTTACGTCACACTTTTTAAAAATAAATTTGACTTACCAAAAAATGTGGTCAATCTGTTTAGACAAGACTTTTCGCTCACTTCCCAAACTACTTTTTCCACTTTGACTGTCAATCTCAAGAAAAATTAGAAAAAAACTGTTCTTTATACTCCTCCAAAATTCTGACTGACTGCCTGTGATTTACTCGTTGGTGGTGACAACTTTTCCTTCTTCGAAATATTGGACCTCGTCCAATAATACCCAGCTTTCTTTATCAACACCTTTCAGCGTTTCACTAGCAGCACCTTATCTTCTTTACGTCACACTTTTTTAAAATAAATTTGACTTACCAAAAAATGTGGTCAATCTGTTTAGAAGACTTTTCGCTCACTTCCCCAACTACTTTTTCCACTTTGACTGTCAATCTCAAGAAAAATTAGAAAAAAACTGTTCTTTATACTCCTCCAAAATTCTGACTGACTGCCTGTGATTTACTCGTTGGTGGTGACAACTTCCTCCTAACACTTTACCTGTATACAAGAGACTTTTCATCTCATCGCTTTTGATCATCGGTCTTTTGCATTGTTTGTATATTAGCAGATGTCCACGTAGAACAGATACGGACAGAAGTACCGCCCACATGTGAGTGGATTGCCAATCAGATCCCACCACGAAATTTTGTGTGTGTGTCTCTCTCTCTCTCTTGCAAACAAACAGAACAAGTGCAGAACAAAGCACAGCGGCATATCATAATATCACACCAGCACGCAAAGCAGACAAGCATTCAAGCTAATGTCGTGTTTTTGTTGTTGAACTGTTCGAGATGAATTGTTTTTAGTGCAGTTGGCTAGTTGGTTCTTTTGGTTGGTTGTCATTAAGTTCGGAAAATAGAAGAGAAACAGGGATACTATCATAAAAATAAAAATAGCTCGACAATCTTGATAAAAAAATGGATTGTTCTCGTGATCGCAGAGCTAGCTTCCGGTTTTTTGTTCTCTTTTTGTTTTGGATGCTTTTGTGATTGAAGATGATGGTATTATTATGTTTCAAATTGATTATGATAATTAAGGTGTATATCAATCCACCAACAATATCTGATAGCCCACCTGCACCTCTGCATTTATGGAGTAAATGAACCCCAAAAAAACCAAAATGTAGCCCTGTATGTTTAAATGCACGACGAAGAAACGTTAAATTTTTGTGTGACGTGTGTAGTACGTACAACGTACGAAAGTCAACGTGCGTGCATTCAGTGGATGATCATTGATCCTCCTCCTGTCATGAAAATGATTTCAACATTTTCAACCATTTTCTTTATAATGTACGTAGGTATGTTGAATCTTAACTTAACATAATTTGACTCACATATTTTATGCATAATTCGCATCATCATTTATTGATCTTATGTTAACTTTTATTAACATCTTATCATTTCACTCTTCTCCTGTGAGTCACAAGTTGTGACTGTCGTCGCAGTATCTGGATCTGGATTCTGGATGCAAGGAAGCATTGCTTTGGGGCACTATGAGAATTTCATACTTTTACCAACTTATCAATATTATTTACTTACATTAAAC
>JAHZNC010005552.1:0-18308 GCA_027744095.1 Zhuqinia jingwanae | reverse complement strand
CTTCTCAATTGATCCACGTATGGTGATTATGACAAGGTAACGGCAACATCCGGCAAATATTTTGGTTAAGAGTGCCCAGATAAATGCTGGTTCTTCCTTGTGTTGGTCATGTCAAGTAGACATTTGAATTTTGCGGAATTTAACCTGCTTCTCTTTAACCGTTTACAGGTGTCTTTAAATTTCAACATAATCAAAATCAAAAGGAAACTGAAACGGGAATACCAATTCATTAAGACGATTGATAGATAAAAACTAGTATCACGATAATGACTTGTGTAGTATGTACGTAGTTGATGTTTGTAATATAAGTACAAATGTATATCTTTTTCTTGATAAGGTAAACGATAATATGCCGCCAGCCGCACAGAGGACCAAAAAAGAAGACGCAATCTAAATCTAAATTGCAAACACAAACATGATTGGCGTATGTCAATATTGTATAGAGGGCAAAAAAATCCTGCGGTTGTTGGTTGATTAGCCTTTGCCTAAGATGTTATTTGCATTTTTTATACAACATCCTTGTACAAACAAGGTGCACTATTAGTTGAAACAGATACAGAAAAAACAACTTACAACATGATAATTTTTTTCATGTTTTTTTACCTGCAACTAAATTGATAAAAATGATAAATAGAGTACACATGTCACTGAAACGGTTGGATTTTGCAAAATAAAAAAGTATCACCAGCTTAATTAATAACAATTGTTTTTTTACTGTTTTACAGTAAAGTAGTTGTTGTGTTAAGTATTATGTATTCCATTTCCTTGCTTGTATATCACTGCTATGCTATGTTGGTACGATAAAGAGTATTAAAAAAAATGATGTACTGGATATGAACGGACGTTAAAACAGCAAAGAACGTGATCCCTAGTACAGGGTAAAGTATTGCATACTAAAATGTTTTAAAAAAAATGTTATTGACTCAAATTTGATGAACAGATGGAAAGAAAATGGCTAATGGGAAAGAGGAGCATGTTCAAATAGCTGCTAAACCCGTTTAAAAATCAATATTTTTTCGCACTCCCTTTTCTAACCCATTTTCTTCCTCCTCTCTCCTCATCCATAATCGTCTTATCACGCATTGCCACATTGTTTTTCTTACATTGTTGTTGTCAATAATATGCATCACACATCGTATTCTTACTTAGAAGAGGTAATAAAAGTGCAGTATCAAATCATTATTTAAAATAAAAATCCTATCCATTCATATTATATGCATATACATTTTGGCTATCTATCTGATTATCAAATCCTTTTTTGATGATGATCTGTAACATCGTTTCAATATTAAAACCTTGTAGATATACTGATAGATGTGTATTAATGTAATGTAGTTATGTATGAAGAAACGTGCATGGTATAAATATGTACAATGTACGTATATGTATTTATGCAATAATATTATTACGTAGCAAAATAGCGTGTCCACATCTATCCAAACTTGGTCTCAGTTTTTTTTTATTGTTGCATTCCCTGTTATTTGCTGAATAATATGCCGTACATGCATTTAACCCCTTGTTCATATTTTTTTATCTTTCAGGTGACTAGACTGCGGTAGGTCGTATCAAGAAGCCGCTGAACATGGCAATTTACCTAACTAACTAGCTATTTAATCTCAATCAATGGAACGATGAGTTTTATATATCGTACTACTTGAAAATGTATGTATGTGTTATATATGTATGTATATAAAACGTGGATCAAATATGCACAATGTCCGTGTACTCGCCACACCACCATAATAATGATAATATCTAGTAGGTGCACAATAATGATGATGATGCTACTATTTTGCATGTTGTCTTGTGTGTTGACCACACTACTACAATTTACCACACACCAACTACCAATTTTTTTTTTGCAAATATGATGAAGGGGCTCTTATGCCGCTCCGGGGCTACTACATCACACACACACACATCACATCCCATCCCACCAACATCTTCAACTTAACTGCTTGTTATTAATGAAGATAATGTTTAAAATATATTATTTTTTGTGCAAATATTTAGTAGGAATGCAACAATGCAACTCTGAAAAAAAATATTAAATTACGCCTAGAAATGTGCATGCGATTATTTCGTAATAAAAATAAAACATCATCATCCGAATAAGGATACACATTTTTCCCTATCGTCCGTCCGTCCGTCTGTTACTACAGACTACTGTGCTGGTGGTGTGAGGTGGTGAGAAATGTTTAACAGGTAAAAAGTATTTAAATATGCAAAAAAAGAAGCTGTGGCGGTGGTGGGGATACCTGTATGTATATTATGCATTTTATTACAGCCTTTATCATAATGACATGTGAATTCCATTTTTAAGCTTAGCACATGTTCCTTTTCTCATACTTCAAAAAATGCCATAAATAATGTATATGGTAAAAAAATATATGTATCTTAAATTGTTTTGTAAACAAGTCCCTCTTTACAGTTTGATAAAAAGAAAAAGGCTCATGTTTTATTTTTCTTGTCTGCTTCTGTCAGCAAAGCTTGTTGCATGTATTTTTTGCAAGCTCAAGTCCACATAAATATGAATAATTATTGTTAGTCGAGTATATCGATTAACATTGTCATAATAATGAACAACAGCCGGTAAAAAAATAAATACTTATTACTTTCAAACGTACCTATTAAAATTTAAGAAGAAAGATGATCCTCATCCTTATACATAATACAAATAAGTTATGCTAATGACTGACCTGAACACGCTCCAAACAAACATCCTTTTCCCCTTCCCAATATAATATGTCATACATCTTTAGTAGGTTTTTTTTATTATTATGCCACACACATTGATACATTTTTTGTTTGTTTGTTGATCCCACTTAGAGAAATTAGCAAAATGTCAATGTCTTCAGAAAAATAATGGATATTTTAGAGGGATGATGCGGAGGGAATGGGTGAATGGATGATGTAGGCAGGAAATTTAAGAAACAGCAGCAAATTATTTAATGCATGCTGCTGTCTGTCGAGAAAGAAGGAGATAGATGAAAAATGTTTGTAAAATTGAAAAAGAGGGGAAAAGTAGTCGAGAAAGGGAATTTTATATTTGAGAAGGTATAATGTTATCCTTAAAATAAAATTATAACAACCAAAAAACAGGGCAAAGTGAGAAATAAGGAGAAGAGGGCATATTTTCAGAAGTTGTTTAACAAGCACAACATGACATGACACGATTATATTAAGAAGAAAAATAAAATATGTGCGAGAGAGAGAGAGAGTAAAAGGAGGGGAGAAAAAAAATCATTACATGAGTTCATGAGATTATGAACCATGGCGGCAATGCAAATGTGTCGACTGTGTTTAGGAATATTCTTTTATTCTGCTGCATTGACAATCTTTCCACGACTTTTCGGCAAAAAAAGAGAGGGTTGTTCATAAGAGGAGGACGCGCTACATTAGCTGCACTGCTCCGTAGATTACCAAAAATATTAAAATAAAATGTGACACGGAAAAGACACCAATAACATTTACATTGCACCATGATGATCAGGATGACGACAATGATATTCCTCCATCCACACACGCATCGCACCGCACACAGACACACAGAACGTAATCAGAACAATGCATGCACATAAAAGCGACGGTGCGGTGTGGTGGAGAAGAGACGAGACGACAAAATCTCATAACAACACACCACCGCCGCATGATACACCGCACACGGGTATGATATCATAACACAGACACAACATGCCTTTTACATATTGTCACCATCATCATCAAAAGTAGCAGAATGCTCTACTGCATTACTTTTTGCCCTGCTTCTATCAGCACAAAAAAAATTGATCTTTTTTTGGGGGAAGTAAAACGGAGAAGATCAAGAGAGAAAAACGTGCTTTGGCATGTAAGTGTAAGAATTACAAAAAAACACACACAAGGCGACAGACTCAGGAGGGCAGAGAAGACACAAAAAAGGGGGAAATGAAGGAGGGTTGAAGGAGGAAAGGAGAAAAAAAAGAGCTGAACTAGAAAAAAAGGCAATCTGTGATGCACATTATTAAGTAAAAAGATGCACCACACAGATCAGAGTACTAAACGCATCGTATGATATGAATGAAGCAAAAAATATACATATGTACATGCCCAAGTGTCCCAAGTGTTAATTTTCCATGCTACCGTGTAATTTACTGTCATTTTTATGCCAAACACCCTCCACCCAACATCACATCGCTTCTTTTGCTGTGGAAAATAAAACATATATTATTTTGGCCTTCTTGTCTCCTTTTTTTCTGTTACGGTTCTTCGTTATTACATTTCTTTCAATTTCCCTTTACCATCAGCTGCGGATCTCAAACAGCTAATTATTTATTTTGCAGAGTGCTCTGTATTCATTTATATAACATCACTATTTTTAAGTAGATAGGAAAACACTCTCTTCTAAATTGTCAGCATATTATTATTCTCATTAAAATGCAATGCTATATATATATATAATACAGCTATTATTATTATGTGTGTAAAGGCAAGTTCGCCACCACCCACGCCACACAAGCCATTTTTATTGAAAAAGTGATAAGGTGGCTGTGGCTGCTGATGATTATTATTATGACAATGATGATGGTGGCATGAAATCCATTAATAAGATAAAACACGCTTGAAACAGTTATTCATTCATTTATCATGATGGATCATGACAATAAAGTCATACTAGGACACGAACGACATTCGACAAGATCTACAATAATAATAATAATGTATGTATGTACATAAATATGCATGAGCCATTCATTTCATTCAAAGTAAAAGTACAGTAGTGAGTGGGAGTGTAGGTGCTTTATTATTATTACATAATATAATCCCATTCTTCTGCTGTAGCGCCATTATTACCTCAGTTCATTATAATCCATTTATTGACGGTCACTAACATAAGCAGCTCACTTTCCGTGATGCGATGAGGGTGGTGATGTTGTGGTTGGTAAAGGTTTGTTTTAAAAAACTTCATATATGTATATACCTGCTTTAAAAAAGTTAAAAAAAGCTATTTTATAGGTATATATATTTTATGTAAGTTGGTGATGATGATGATGATTGTGATTATGATTATTATGATGAATCGCATGCAACGTGTACAGATGCCACCTACGGAGAATGAGCATTTTTTCGCTGTGTGTAAACTACTTACACACCAAACATGTTTCTCTTTCATCTCTTATTATATGTATACGTTTTATATGTATGTATTTATATATAATGTATATTTGTGTATGTTATTAAACAACAGTAACCACTGTACACTCGTTTGCTGTTCTCTTACACAAGTCGGATTTCATCGTTGTTATTTTCAATCGCATGGCTTCCGTTGACCATTGGCCAGAGTCAACTGGAATTCAATTTAAGACCTTTTTTGTTTAAAAAAAATCTTTTTTTTTTACTTTTTGTACTCCTACTACTACTACTTATAATACTACTGGTTGTCGCACAGCAACTTGTGTGTATTTATGTACGCATTGTTGTTTAGATAACAGGTACTACTGTAGATTTTAACACTACCAACACCATCGTCGGCGGTACCATAATTGGATCTTAGTTATAAAATGATATTATTAACTACAATAAAGGAACGGAACGTTCAAGCAGCCTTGCGTTTTCCACTGTTTCTTAATAATAATGGAGTCTTTATGGTTGGTATATAGTTGATAGTGGGAGTATTTTACGAGAATTTAAACAGTATACCTATGTACATGTGTATTATATGCGTATGAAATATACCACTTCCACGCTGACATATCATAATGAGTGTGTTGTGTGTAGGTATATTACTTACAGAGCCCATTTGAATTTCCTTTTATTTATTGAATGACTCCTGAAAATGACTGATGGCTAAAGAGGACAATTTTGTGGTAACCAGTTTTGTGTTTGTGTGTGTTCGTACGTGTAATCATGTGCGTGCGTGCGAGCAAGTTAATATATTGAAGAAGTCACCACCACCACCACCACCACCACCTACACCTTCTCTTTCTGCTGTTCCCTTTGTTTTTCGTCTTCATTAATTTTTCTGCTTGTTTCATGTCATAAATGCAGACATTGTGCATATACCTACGTGTTGGCTGGAGGATAAAGGTGCAGTTTAGCTGGTTAACTTTTTTTTTTAAATGAGCAGATATTGTCTAGAGCTTGCATGAGTAATAATACCAAATGAGAAACAGTAATAGGTTCAAGTAATAATGCTGTAAGTATGGGCTGTGTTGAGTTTTCAAATGAATGATCCGAAAATAATAGAGACTCTCCAAACGTCAACATCATAATATAATATCATTTCAGCTCCTTCAAATAAAAAGGGACCAGAATCGATTGTGCTTAAGATGAATATGACATTATATCTCTGCAACTTTTAAAACTAACGTGAACAGCTTATTACGATGTACGAAAGCACGGACGGAGCTACTAGGTATCTTACATATAGGTATTTTGTTCCAGCGTCATATCTATCTTAGCCAAGAGAACGTAGGGCAAATTATATAAGAACAAAATTGAACATCATTCAAGAGCGGATATTAACATGACCATGTTCCAGTTCAAAAAGGTTATGTATTTTTTTCTTTTACTTTATTAAGGACTGTCTGAAACGCAGACACACATCATTTTTTAAGTTTGCTGTGTTGCTCTGTCAGGCCTAGACAACTTAGTAGGGTAGGCCTAGACAATATTTGTTTACTCGCTTGTTTCAGGCTCGTGATATCAGATTCAAAATTTTACTTTTATTTAATTTACGCGATAGCAGTACTTTATTTAATCATGTTCTACGCTTCCAGTGAATGACGTACGTAATAAGTATGTGCAGCGTAATTAAAGTCGTGTGGTCACATTTTGATAGATATCACTGAAATTTCGTTATTCGGTTTCATCATTAAAACTTAACACATTCCTTACATACAGCATTGATGTGGTCGTTTAGCATAATAAAATGTTTCAATACTTTCAGTAGGCATTCTCACGAAACGGAGGCAAAAAAAAACTCAAGCTCACGAAAACTGATGGACTTCCCATATCATGTGTACCATCATCGCCAATGTAATTTGATTTGTATGGTATAAAGTGGGCATTGTTTTGCGCAGTTTATATCCAATTTATATTCTAATCTGAACACGTATGCATAAAAAGGATTATTATGATATTTACTTTTTTTTAAATTCAATTCCGGACTGGAATAACAGTAAAAGAAGAACAGTTTATTTCCACATAATATATTTTCAATTACACAGGAGATATGTATGGTATGATAAACAATGTTGCATGCAATATACAAAAAAAATGCCACGTAGTTGTAAAATTTCAATGGAGTTGCTTGCTTTCACTTTTCTATCAATTCCTTAATTCAACTTTATATTTGAGAAAATAGTTTTAAACCTTTATTATGAATACCATCATCATCTTCATCATGCTTATTTTCCATTGTCAGGCTAAGACGATTATGTGCACATTATAAAAAACGGAGCAGCAGTTATAAATAATGATAGAGTTCACAAATAAGAAAATTGGTTATAATTTTACCATTTATCTTTCTATCAAGTATCAACATCAATATACACATCAACGTATAACTTTTTTTTAGTTATTTGCCAATAATATGTGTATCACAGTGCCCCAAAATGAAGCTATACTGCTTCTGTGCATTTGCCATTTCTTATAATACCTACATTCCATAAAAAATTTCTTTAAAAATCTATTATGCTTTTATAAATCAAAATTGTGAAATTTATCCTTGGCATTTGACAAAAACTTAATATTCAAAGGACAAAAATATTGTGTAATCACCTTGCTTCATAATAATAATAAAAATACAATGAATGTCCTTTTACCCCTATTACAGATATTCTATAACTAATTGTGAACAAAATAAAAATTTACATTTGCGGTTGTTTTTCTGTCATCTCATCATACATACATTACATACATACATATCTACCTAACACACTGTACATTTGTACATTGTTGTTCACGAATAACTTTGGATTTTCACAGTGTGAAAAAGTTTGTTAAAATCTCATACACACACACACACGCAACGGGCACGAACGAGCTATCTACCTACCTCTATATACAAAATTTACATTTTTTCACAATGAACTTGTCCGCCTGTATATATACACATTTCAAAGATATGTCCACGTAAAATGAAAAATACTTTTTTACACTCCCACTATTGCTACCATGCACAAAAAAAGTAATAATAATGTGCTCTGCCTGGTTGAAATAAAAAATCTAGCGAGAGAGAAATATACCGTGCATACATACACATACGTATTACTTGTACATTATATATGTTTTACATGACAGGAGTGGGAGATTATTGAAGTTGAATGAATCGACTGGAACGCGAGTTGTTGGAACAACCGTGTAGCAATAAAAATTAATTCATTTCTGCTTGGCGAGCGTGATATGAAACATTATACATGATACATATGAAATGAAATTGTAAAGAACTAATAATCTAATACAATTTGGTAGAGAGAGAGAGAGAGAGAGAGAGAGAAACTGCAGAAAAAGGGTTACATAAATGTATGTGTGTACGACATGAATATGAATGTTGCTGATAGGGCTTGAGCGGCTGCTGTTGCTGGTTGGTCGTATCGTATCATACAAAACATTTTTTTTATTACAACTCAGCCCTATATACATACAGTGTGTTGTGACTGTATGTCGCGTTTTTATACTAGCTTTACGTTATATATGTGTGTGTGTGTGGTAAAAATATATGAGGTTGTGTGTGTTATGCATGCAAGGTAGGTTTTTTTTTTCTACATGAAAAACTACATCAAACTCGCATTATAGCTATCAGCTATCTTGTTACTTTCTTTTGTGATCCAAAATGATATGCAAGCGTGATTAATGTCTTAATTGCTCCTTTGTATTAAAACAGTACGAATGAATGACGCAGTTCAACAAATTTCAACTTGTGTGGAGTGTAGTTTGGACTTACCTTTTACCAAAGTAGCTCCCTCGGAGTCTAAAATAATAACAAAATTTTCTCAATGATAAAATTATGCTAATAATCTGCAATCGCACCCAAGTTTAGCATTTTAATTTCTTCATTTATTGCCTTGCGTAACTTTTCTAATTTTACACACAGGAAATTTTTATTACACGGTCAACAAAACAACGTATTTGACATTTTAATGGTCAACAATTTCTCAATTATTATTATGCATGTAATAATGTATAATATATATACTTGCAATTAGTTAATCAATGTGCTTGCGAGTTTCACGATATAATCATCGGGGTAAGGTATTTGATTTAAAACAAACATTTTACGAGAAGATATTAATTTTTACATATTTTTAAATAAAAAGGTATATATATAGTTAATACGATACGATATAATAATATGGTCTTAACTAATATAATACTTATGTGCATAATATATGATACATGTAACATAATATATAACAATATAAGTGGAACAACAAAATTAGAGTAGTAGGAGGAATTAGGAACATTATGCCACAATAATTACAACAACACATGCTTACTTCCACAAAATTTGTCAACAATTCATTTTCGAAATAAAGTAAATTAAAAAATACTTGCCAAACACTTTCCAACTGAGTTCAAGGGAATATATTATTAAACCAGGAGACAGAGTGTTAAAACTTAAAGATGCAAAATTCTTTTCTCAATCTTAAATATTTTATAATTTTTGCAATGAAATGCCATATGCCATTTCGTCCTTATTTCTGGGAAGTATGTATATACACGATTTTACATGATCGGTATAGGGACAAATTATCATATCTAATAGATGGGTGGGTATGTATAATTTAATGTCAGGGTAAATAGTAAACTGTAACAATGATCTATGCCTTTTTTATTTACATGGTAAATAGTAGTGGTAGGGGTAACGAACGACGAAAGAACGCCAAGTAAAATTATAGTTTCACCTTTCCCCTCCCAAACCTATAGTACTTATCCACACAAACTAGCATTCATCGTCATCATCTTCATCAGAATCATCATCTGGACCCCTGGGTGGTACGGTTGAATGGTTGTACAATCCTTGTGCCATTAATTGTAACGCTAGTCCACCACGAGATCCACTGGCTTTCTTTAATTTTGCACGTTTATTCTAAAAACAACACGAGAAAAAACTATGTATTTGCATGATTGCGCCCGACAAATCTCAATTTTTTTCCTAATGAATAACTCCGCAAAAACCACAAAATTATATGTATCCGTGATTGAACATTTAAAAGTTTTTCATTTAAACAACAGACCACCTACGCTAGCCTTTCAACAATGAAATTAAAAAGAAAATGCGAATCAGAAAATAAGTGCATATTTGAAATTGGGACTATAAAAAGAAAAATTAATCTAGAATCTCAGGTACATAATAATGCCTTAAGATTATATATGTAGATCAGAATCAAAATGCAAGTTAATTAAATCAAAGCTTGGGATTTTTTTTCCGCTCCCTCAAAAAATCTAAATCACTACACATTTTAATGAGTTTATTTTTTCTGATTACATTTTTTTTTTCTATTAAATTTTTGGTACTGCAATGCAGTTTATTGTACAAAACTTCCTTCTCCTTTTTCCTAGTTCGTCTTGTTCGCGGACCTGTGATTTCAAAAAAGAAAGATCCAGAAAGTTAGAAGAAAGTTAAGAAAAGCAACTCACAAAAAATATCTTGTCTAGTCTCTGCGTATATTTTCAAAATTTTCAAATTGAAACTAGCGCCATGAAAATTCCTTTTCGTAGAGAGAAGTAGATACGTTCTTCTTTTTAATTAAATTCATTTCACAAACAAAAAACCGAGCGACGTTTAACTTGTGAATTGGCATAAAGTAAGCAATGTTTTTTACAGTCGAGTAAAGAACAAAATGAGTATAGCTGATGATGGCAGGGATGAGAATTGAAGACAAAAACAGGGGAAAAGTAAGTCAGAAAAAAAAACATTAGGGAAAAGTGGGGAATATTAAGTAAGTCTGTGTAGCAAAAACAGAATAGCACCGCGTCATACAATTTCAGCTACCATTTAACTTTTTTTTTAAATCTTTGTGTCTTTCGTTGAGAGAGGAGTATATACACGGCGTATATAGTGTTATTAGCGCAGAGAGCAATAGCAATGAACGCTTTACCTTCTTAAATGAGAGGAAATGAATGTGATTATTAGTTCTACTTTGCTGCTCCTTATTTTCCGTCTGAAAATAACAATCTTCACGTCAAGTAATTACTAGTGTTTGAGAACCATCTTCACACTTCTCAGAAAGAGCTAGTCGTCTTATTAGCACTACGTGATAATCTTCCTCTAAGATCTATATATAAAGCTTCAACTTGTAAGCATACAAAGTTCTTCTTCTTCTTTTTTTTATAGCTTTTTGTGTAAAATAGTTGTGAGTTTGAATGAAACCTAATTACGCAATTCTTTGCGAGAAAAAAAGAATGAGAAACGAAGAGAAAAAAAAGAAGAAATCCATTTGGAATTCTTTTGTCTTTTTTTTCGTTCTTTCGTTCGTAAGTTTGTTTGTTTGTTTGTTGCTATACTTCTTCTTTTCAAGTAATTTGTCGTTTTTTATTACATATCATCATTATTTTAATTTGTTAAAGGGAAAAACGAGAGAGAAAAAAAGTCATATACTCACGAAGAACGCACACGAAAGGCGAGGAGAGACCAACAGTCAATCAAATTAACAACCAAGCAAAAGGAAGTTTCTTTTTGTCTTTTGTCATTTTTCATTCTGAAAATGGGGGAAACTCTATAATAATACGTAATGGGATGTTTTTTGTTGTCAGTTTTTTTGTTAATTAATTTTCAACATTAAGACAAATCGTGGATTATAATAAAAACAAATGAGCTTTGTAGCTGTAGAGTGAGAAAGAGAAACAGCAGATATTTGTTTTTATGAAAAAAGTTGGAATGAAAGAAGAATGAGCTGGTATATTATATAAATATCTGGTAAATATGCAATATACAGGATGGAATAAAAAGGGAGAGAGAGAGAGATGTTTTTTTGTAGGGTAAACTAACGGAACATTAGAGCACATAATATTATCTCACACATGAAAAGACCTAAATAAGCTGAAAATTTGATAATGGTGGAGTATCAGGAGACTTCTGGTGACAAGGAGAGGGGAGTATATCGAGAGGAAAAAAAGTTAAATCATTTATCCTTGTCGCCTGTTGCACCCAAGATAAGTAATATTCTATAATATAAACCGTTGTTGAAGTGTCATTTCATTACTCTTGTCATGATATTGTGTTGTGTATACTGTATATATGTGTAATACACGCTTCACATAATATTATATGGCTCCCTTTCTTCTTCTATCGATAGCTTCAATCCAATCGAATTTGATAGGGAGACGTTGAAAGAAGAAGGGGGAAACACGGAAAAGATTGGGGAATTCAGTTGGGTACCCTAATAAAAGCATATAATAACATTTTTTTGCAATTGCCTGTGTATCGTTCTCACAGTTGACAACCGAAACGCACCACAAAAACAGCAGAGAAAAACATGAAAAGGGACATGAAAATGAAAAATAATGCTCTTATTTAGAGACAAGTCTTGCTGTTCAGTGAATTAAAATGTAGAATGTGTAATAATAATACGATCAAACATTGGAATGGGGCTGGAAAAAAATAGATTTTCTTTTGCACACAGCTTATATTTACTTTGAGCCTAGAACCCATAATAATATTCATTTTTTGCACATTTGCACTATTAGCAAATTGCTATATAAAAAGGTAGGACTTATTATGCATGTTCAATGAGACGACTATATTTATAACATAATGTAAAAATTGAATGGTGCAACAACAGGCACACTTTTTTTATATGTTGCAGCAGACAACATAATCCACTTTTTGAACATTTTAGTCAGACTTTCTGAAAATTCAGCTAACATAATAATGTTATTTTTTGTGCCAATATTAAGTTTTAAAGTTTTTATTCAAACTCTGGCGAGATGGGGACCAAAAATATGAATTTTTTATTAGAAGCTATATCAAAAGGGGAAAATACTGTGGACAAAAATAATTTGATATCTAAAAAAATAGCTCAATTTTCATGTTATGTTCATGTGTAGTTGGTGCAATTTTTCTATAAACATTTTTACAACATAATTTTTCGTCGAATGGTAATAAAGACGTTCTTGCTCTATTGTTCCTCAAATTACAGACTACATTGCAAAAAAAATTGTAGTTTAAATTGTAGCTATGTAAAATTTGAAATGACTTTTTTTAGAAAAAAAATTAGCAATGAGTTAAATACTGTTATATTCAGACAATATATATTTAGTAGGTACCTATAAAATGCCTATTGTGCAGACAGCAAACAATTTTAATTCTTTATAATATGTGCTATATTTTGTTACTTATTTTGTATGTTTTGTAATATCCGAATCAAATCCTAAATTGGTTTTAATCAACTTGTCGTTTGTCATCCTCCTCACATCATCAAAATATAACTCACTTTTGAAAAAAAAATATATATCATTTTCCATCACGCAACATGCATTTATATTTATACAACTTCATGTTTGTATTGTACATATAATGTAGGTACATATGTACATAATAATGTCATATCAAATACAATGTTAGTTAACTGAATACCTACACATGAAATTTACATTTGTGGATACCCCAAAAATATTATTACTCTTGCTCAATTGAAATTGCCAACTTCCTGAATTTTTTTTTTCGACTATATTCGGTATGAATTCGTTCGTGCGCTGTCACAATAATATGACCTAACAATAAGGTGAATGAAGTGACAATCATTTAAGCTGACTTATTTTTTTTCGTCCTCCGTTTTGTCGACAGGGACAACAACAACAACGACAACCCTTACATACCTATATGTACATATATAGGCATATAAATATGTATACATTCATTCAACATTTCTACAAACATATCACATCATTAAAGTTAATTATTTTTTTCAGTGAGTCCGACTTGGACTGCCTGTTTTCACAAGACTACACATTACACAATGTATGTACCTACCTAATGTAGGTATCTGTATGTCTCTAGTCTATTCTTCTCTGGTTGGCACGCTACCACGCACACTATTGTCAATTGTACAACTTGGTTGTGTTGTGTGGAAGTGGACAATAATACTACATTCATTCATCGTCAACTATCCACCTAGTTAAAAAATTGAAAAACTTCATCATTGTGATGATTTTTGAAGCAAAAGAGATTTGATGTTGTGTATCGCGTGATATGTCACTATTTCCATGTAATATTGTATGCCACCTTTTGTTATCATTTCATATTAAACATATATTTTATGAAGTACATTTATATTGTCTCTCTCTCTATTCGGGGAACTTTTAGCTCTTATTATGCTTGGCTGCTCAACCTCGGTTACGAGTCGTCGCCACTACCAAAGTAAATATATGTATATTATAATATGTATTATTATACATAAATAAAAGTGAAGCACATAAAGTAAATATCACATTTTTTTTACAAACGAACGGGTAACGTTTTCCTATTTTGTAACGTAACGTAGGTAAGTGTGTAATAATATAATTTTCTTGTAAATTTTCATTCAGTTTGTTGCGTATCTTATGTCACATTTGTGTTAAAAACTTTCAACACGTACTGCTCTTATTGCATACAGAAAGAATACATTTTTTTCACCACCAGTGTGCATCTTCATACAAATGTGGGAAGAAGTAGGAAGAATCCACCGCCATTTAAAAAGCTATAATAGTTTACTTTATCTGGTTCTTCACCAGGATCCATGAGGATGATGCCAACAAATGGCAATATTAGAGTGTTAAACCAACCAAGCGACTCCAAAAAAACAAGAAAGCCAATTAGCCAATTCGACGAAAAAGGATGTAACTTACATCCACATGTCATAGTGTTCTTGTAAGGCATTGTGGCTGAGAGAGAGAGAGAGAGAGAGAGAGATTGGTTTTTCTGTATATATTTAAGAGCTTTGAGACTATGAGCGAGATATAAAATGTTTGCTACATAAGAGCAATTAGTTATTTTGCTTTTATGAATATATGTAACATGTATGTATTTTGTATTGTGAATGATGTTGTATATTGCACATGAACAAGACTATCGCGGTCTTAGCTTGAAGATGCGCAGTCAAAAAATTTCATTTCTATTTCTTTACGATTGTGTCGTATGCTCCTTTTATACCTAATTGGAAGAAACGAACAATAAACCAAAGCTGAGTATGACTATAAATTTTAAAGACCAACTAAATTAAGTTTAAATCATTTTACTGTCTGCCTAGAAAAGAAAACAAGATGTTCTAATAATAATAATAATAATAATATAAGTTTTGTGCATATAGAAGGAAGAATATTGTATCAGATATGCATTGCATACTGCATGATGCAAAATTGAAAAAATAATAGCAAATAGTTTAACAACTGTATACAGAATTTTTTTTTAGATGGATAATCACTCAACAATTTTATTATTTTTGTTGCTAATTGCATGAACCTTGCCCTGACATGGTGTACCGCGCAGACAGGGATTATTTATTGCTCATTCAACAAGATAAAGTAACAAGGAGATATAATATTATTCTATAGCCTTCTATGTCATGCTTCGCCTTTTTCTCTTTTCATGTAACATTTTGGTGTATATATTCATTATTATATCATGTACAATGAATGGAAGAATCATGTTTTCATTTCATTCTAATGTAAATATTCAAATTAATTTGTGTACTATTGATTTGGTTTTAATTGGGTATTGGGAGGTAGCACCAAGAATACCAGTAGGATTTTTATTCTTCTGTTGTTACTTGTTAATAGAAAGCGTTGATCATTTATTTTCGATAAATTAAGTTGCCCTGCTGCATTTATGAAAATAAAAATAAATGCATGCATGTTGAATTAATTTGAACCTACAAATATACCTACATGGTATTATAGAAAACAAATATAGTGATGGATTTTAAACGAGAGGGTCTAGTTGTAAAAAAAGGATTATTTATGCCGGTAGGCACCGCAATTAATTACAGCTATTAAAATGTTTTTATATTGCTACCGTTTTACACGATCCAGCTACCGATTTTTGTTTGACTGCTGATGGTGGTGCAATTGCTGCGGGTGCGGAAAATATTTTACATTCGATTTTTTTTTTAATTTAGAATGATTCCGTTTAATTTTGTACATATATATATAGTTCTATTGAATAAGTCTGGAGCTTGAAATAAACATCAGTACAATATTTTTGGGGTCATTTGAAAACGTAATGTGGAATCAAGTATGAAAAAAGAAGGAGACCAAAACTATCTTCGTATTAAAAAACTAAAGAGAGTCAGTGTTGTAGTTTGTATAATACACCATCTAACCAGAGTTAACTATGATGACACATTCCGACTGTCATTTTTTTTGTGTACCTACATATTCGCGCTTGCAGCTGTCTATCAAGTCGTTTTTTTTTTGCTTCATTTGAACTTTTTCCAGAACATATATCATGATGCAAGCACTAAATTGCTGGAATTTTATGTATTCATCAGCTTTTATCATGTCAAATAAAAAGTAAATATATATGAGTTGTTCGCTCAAACTAAAAGAATGCTTGTATTATTATTACAAGAGAGTAGAAATATGTTTGAAAAGTTTATTAAACTCCATCCTGTCTCTGTCTAGTAGCAGCACAGCATTTTAAGATACATCCTACTTTCTTCATGAGGACAGGCGGGCGTTACTGCTTTACATGCAGTGTCGAATCAAACAAGAGTATTTTTTTCTAAAGTGTTGAAATGCTCTGGAGTTTCTCTTATTTAATTATTTAAGTTGTAAGGAGACCGACGAGTTGCGTTATATCTCATGTATATGCGTTGAATATGAGAGAATATGCTTTTGCAGAAGTATAACAAGCTCCATGAGAATAATGGATATATCGTGATAAGTTTTTGACAACTTTGTCACCGTCAGTCACACTGCCCAAATGTTTCATTTCCCAAGGTATTGTGCATTGTACTTAACTGTGCATTGTCATTGCAAAAGTGACAACAATGATAACAATAATAATATCCTCCTGACTGACTTGACAATCGACTTATTTTGATGGTTTCTTAAAGCTCATGTATATGTACATGTATTTCTAGACTGCATGGCTACATAATGTATTAAATATGCTGTAAACATCGTTTCATAATTCATGTACGAATACATGCAGGTGTAATTGATATGTCTGCAAAAGAAAGGGTTTAAATTTCAAATCCATAAAGACATTAAAGATAAGGGTACCTTTTTATATGTGATTAATAAATGCTTTTTTCTTTTTTTTCTTCAGCTCTTTTTATCCTTTCAATATTTTACCCATGTTTCTGGGTGGATAATTACACGTTGCAAAAATCAAACCAAACAATTTAATTGCTCCATAATGGAAACGGGGGAATCCTTATAGCAATAGACATGAGCTTTTTTCTTTAATGAAACCTTGTCAATAAGACGTACGGGGTAATTTAGTAGTTTACGCTAAAGAGCAATTTAGGTGGTAAAAAAATATAAAGGAAAAGAAGTAATTATTGTATCTAACATTTTACATATATATAATCATACGGCACGGCATGTTGCTACAAGTTCCAAAATATTCGTCATCAACATCATCATCATCATCCTTCCTTCTATGGTTTCTTCAAAAAATTCGTCGTGAAAATTCAAGCAAGCAAAGTTTCACGAAGAGAAATAGAGGTACGCAACAGTACACAAGTTTTTGTTTTACGTTGCAAGGTTTTTTTTGTGGTAATCAAAACTGCATATCAGTTTCAGATTTACAAGGAAAGGAATAGAAAGAAACGACAAGAGGTAACAAAAGAGGGTTGATGCATGCTTTCTATCAAGTCAATTGGTTGAGTTGAGGAGGAGGGTTACTTACTTCTTCCTAAAAATACAAACAAAACATAAAATTCGACTTTAGTATTGATTCATCATTCAAAATGCGATTATTATTATGATTCATGATCATTATTTAGCAATCAATTCACGCTCAAAAATACATTTGACATACATAAATACATACATACATTTAAATTAAATTAAATTACATAAATAAATTTAGACAGAACAGAACAGCAAATTCATGAGTAATAAAAGTATGAGAATTTAAAACGCCAGTAAAAAAAATCAATGTATGTTAGGTCATGTATGCAATAAAAGGTGCGACTAGTGAATTACAACCTTAAAATGCAAATTATGAGAAAGGCAACAGCTTGAAACTGTTTATATTTACAGGTTAGTACACAAAATGTCTCTATTAATTAATAATAATAATATTATATAATGAAATAAGAAGAATAATGCAAGAATATAAAAATGAATATGATAGTTGTATGATCGTTTCTTTACAAAGGCTAATGATAAACTCATGC